>JAOBRD021103297.1:0-11142 GCA_027575215.2 Hydrozoanthus sils | reverse complement strand
TCAACTGGTCCATTCCTAAGGCCCAGTATAATAATTCTAATTTACACGGCGAACTTAGGATATTTTGCGTTTAAGCGTGAACTTATCTGAGCTCACGTTACCGAAAACATGTTGCCCATGATAACCTGGACACCTTGTACCCAAGGAAAGGGAACAAAGGAAAGCATAGTTTGCAAGACAGGTCTTTCTTTTCTGTTTTGTTAATAAGACATTTTCAAAACATCTGGGTTCATGACTGCTATCTACTTTTCAAAATGAAATATCGTCTATCGTCTGGCAAGTACACCAGAAAAACCTTTTTATCTGTTAACTTAAAGCCCACTTAAAGAAAAGTTTACATCGATCTAGACGCTGATAATGTAATGGTTCCGTCCATTTGGAGCAGTACAGCCGTATCATTCTATAATACTTTTCAAGTTTTGTTAATTGAGCGAAATAAGAGTGAACAAACAATTTAAGTTATTATTGTAAAGGGTTAAACCTAGAATTTAAATTTATTTTACTATCACGTTTGCTTCTCATAGGAATATTTTAAGACACCTATTTAATCAAATTGTTAATTTGAAACAGAAAAGTTATAAACTGCTTGTTAAATTTAATTCCTACAAAAGCGTCTATATAGCTATTTATCATGTCGAACCCAAAATGTGCAAGTTTTTTAAAAACTTTCAAAATTTTCCTAAACGATTATTTAGCAGGGTCACGTGTCCTAAGCTCTTTCTATTGTTCCCCACAGGCATGACCATATTTGGACGCGTGTCACCACAAAAGACAGTTCTCATTCTTATTGCTCTACCAGTCTTAATAGTTCCAGTCTACTATCTGATGGCTAAAAGCAAGCGTAAAGAGGTTGTCATGGCAACAGATTTTAAGGACATTCCTTATACTCCTGTTGATTCCGAAAAGAATGTAGATGACTCAAGTTTAATTTTAAAGGAAAAAATTTCACTTGTTAGGGAAAACTTAATTCAATTTCTTATGCTAGGCATTGGGATGTTCTGCGAGTACTTCACACTGCAATCAGTTGTCACCACAATTGCGTTCTTAAACAGTCCTTTTGGACCAAGAGATATTTACGTCATTTACACTCTTGTGCTTGTACTAGGGGAGTTAATTGGTCGGTCGTACGGACTGATACTGACCTGTATTAAACCTGATATCAAACCGTATACCAGACACACGTGGATCTTCACCACCGGTTTGGCGGTACTTATGTTGTTCCTTCTGTTCGAGAGCTGGTATCGCTTCCTGCCAAATGTGTGGATTGTTTTGGTTCTGTTGTTACTTATTGGAGGACTGGTTGGAGCCCTCTACGTGACGGCTGCAGCTGTTGCAGGAGAAAACGAAACAACGATAAGAAAAGAATTCTCGCGTGCCTTTGTTCTTGGTGCCACATCGTTAGGAATCGTTTTAGCCGGGATTCTTGGCTTGTTTGTGGAACCCCTGTTAAGAAGACACTGCGAGGATGTTGTCATGACTACGGGTTTATGCCTGACTAGAACTAGAAGTGACTGGAATGCAACTCTTTCTTGCATCAATTTGTAAAGCAGGATTTCAATTTAGTCTTCATTGGATGTTATCCCCTGGAATATGACGAGTTGTGTGTCCTGGACAGTAATAAATACGAGAAGCTTGCAGTTTTGAATGTTGAGTTAACGAGTTTCACTTTAATGAAAATTATTAAAATTTGTTTGAATAGGTCGTAAACCTATGTTGGTCCGCAAATATTTTTCAACTCCTAATAGAAAAACATACTATTGGACCGTTTATCGTGTCTTTTTTTTCCCGCATGTAATCTTAGAGATGCTAAAAAAACTGGGCTCTCGCACTCAGAGGAAATAATTTTTCTTTACTCTTTAGCACACTGGAGGAAAACTAAGGGGTCATAACCCAAATAAGCCCTATGGGTTCTTTATGAACGTCAACGTTTGTCATTTTACAAGCACCTAAAGTTGGCTTCCTTAAATGAAATCGAAGTTGTTTTTATACCGAAAAATTTCAAGTTAAAGACGGTTAAAATTGTCTTTGAGAAGAACCCAATTTCACAACGCAAAAGCAATACCTGAAAGTAAGACCTAAGTACATATTCATGCGTGCTCCTCAAAAATAAATCATTATCCCGAAATGTGATAACGCGATTTCACAACGCAAAAGTAATACCTGAAAGTAAGTTCTAAGTAAATATTCATGCATGCTCCTCAAAAATAAATCATTATCCCGAAATGTGATAACCCGATTTCACAACGCAAAAGTAATACCTGAAAGTAAGTTCTAAGTACATGTTCATGCATGCTCCTCAAAAATAAATCATTACCCCGAAATGTGCGCTCAGAAATGTCCACTAAAGATGCAAATTGCATTTTAGTACACTAAAATAGACTGGAGTTCATCGATTTGTTGATTTATCAAATCGTAAAGGCGATATTGGTAGGTTTCCCTCAGACAGTGCTCTTGGACCCTCTGGAAATATATTACACTTCTCACCCCCGAAAACCCTAGGAAATTTGCACTTCAAGACCCCACCCCCCGGAATTTCCAGTAACCTTCCATGGGGGGTATTGATATTTTCTGGAACCACACAATCAAATAAATAATCACGAAACAACAAATGTTGGGCTCACAAAGTCAATACATTTTAATGAAGAAGAACAACCAATACAATGCACAATTCGAATTTAATTTATGGTACCATGGGCGGCAGAACCGGGGAATCTTCCCCCAATCCCCCTGTTGAAGCCTCAAATGTAATAAATGGCCTTAAATGTAAAAAAATTTTGGTCCTAAATGTAATACCAATTGGGTCCTAAATGTAATAAAGATCCTAAATGTAATACAAGATTGGTCTTAAATGTAAGAAAGGTCCTGAATGTAATAAAGTTTGGTTCTAAATGCAATAAACCATTGGTCCTAAATGTAATAAGCTCATTATTACACTTGGGGCCTAATATCGAGGCCTCAAATGTTATAAAAGTCTAAAGGATCAAAGTATCAAAGCGGATATTTTCCTGAATGTAACAAAGATAATTGATTACGTATTGTTTCCACGTCACCAGACTACTCGGCTATTTTCAAAGTCGGTTTGAGCTCTCCTCTTCTAATTACCCTTAGTACGAAACTCTTGTAACCACCATCTGTTGTTGTTGTTATACAGTTATAGTTACCTTTGTAATTTATTACAAAAGTATTTGTGACTGATGGGGGCTTCTTCTACCCCTTATCCCATCCCCTCCCGTCTTCCACCCACCCCTTTGCATCAACAGCCCTTACCGCCAAAATAGAGTGGATTTCACAAGAAAATTCACGATTTCGTTAGATTTTCTTGAAAAGAAGAACTAGTTGTACAAAAGAGACATTAGCACAGGTTTAGAAGTAGCCCTATTAGGAAAGAAAATACAATTTGTATCGCCTACATATTTTGCGTACATCGTTCTGCACTGTGAGGCAAAATATGCACGTATTAGTGGCAAAATAGATTATTTATATTACATTCAGAAGAATATCCGCTTTTACACTTTGGCCCTTTATTACATTTAGGGACTATTATTACATTTGAGGCTTCGATGTTAGGCCCTAAAATGTAATAACGGGTTTATTTAATTGAGGACCAATGGTTTATTAAATTTAGGACCAAACTTTAATACATTTAGGACCAAATTTTGTTACATTTAGGGCCATTTATTACATTTTAAGCTTCTACACTCCCCTCCCCTAATAATATAATTGTCTCGCTATCAACAGCAACTTTTGAATAGGAGCTTCACATTCTTGTTACAATTTTCACTGTGCACCCCCACCCCCTAAAATAATTTTTTGCTTCCGCCGCTCATGCATGAGTACCGTTTCGAAAATTAAAATTCTACGTTTGTTAATTCTCTTCATTTATATAGATACTTCTAAAACAACATCAAAGGCACGTACGTGACAGCTTGGACAACACGGGTTAATGTTTAAACCGTTTTGTGACAACCAAGACACCCGATACACTAAGCCTGATCAAGCTCACAAACGTTGTAGCAACAAGTCGACACTCATGTTGCAATTGCTTTCTGCCCTCTCTGTCAAACTCTCCTGCAAAGGGTAAAGGCCGGTACCAGGTAAATTTAGTGATTGTGTATTTGTTTGTTTGTTGTTTGTTTGTTTTTTCTCCAATTATTAAGCTGAATTCCGGTACGTTTCTTGTGTATTGGATGGTGCCACTGGAGACTAAACTTCAGAGTGCGGGAGTGCATGGTTGAATGACGATGAACCAAATAGATCTTAAAAGCTTTCATTGTAAATCGTGGTTTAAGAATTAGCGACGTTTGGCGTTGAGGAAATTTATATGTGTTAATTACGAGGTATCAGTGTTTATCTGATATTCAGTCTAAAACAGCCTGCCAAGCAGATTTTTCTTTCGGGGCAAATCGTCCGAACGCGACGACAAAGCAGGCTGAACATAAAATCAAAATTTTCCATGTGTGTTTTCCATGTGAATTTTCCATGTGTGTTTTAGCAACCCCTTGTGGTTTAAAACCCTAAGCAACAGACGTTCAAGCGAATGTATTCTGACCCAACAAGATCGTATTGTCGGTAACATAGGACAAGTTCAATCCTACTATATTTGTTTCAATTCATCGTATATTAATAATACCTGATCACTGAAAATGTCGTACCGGCCGAACGAGCCATTTTAGCATGTTTTTTACCTCGGCAGTTTTAGCTTGTAGCAGCAACGCGCCCTGTGATTTTCCGCGCTACAAAAACAACCAACCGCCTGCAAGTCTAGCGCAATTAACTGAATGTTAACTATTACGTAGAAATGTTATGCCAGTGCATAATTCCTACTTTCATTAATAAACTTCAATCTCATTGGACTGGAACGCAGTTAAGAATACTATACAAGTTTGAGACGTGTCCGTATTTGGTATTCAGTAGCAAACTTGTTATCAGTGTTGTGATCAATCTATTCCTTTTTCAGTATCAGGTCAAATCGACCCCACAAGAAAAAATTTTGGTACAGCTACCAGTACAACTTATCTTGACTGACAATGGAGTCAACGTTAAGAGAAAATCCTAAATTCTTTGTGTTCGGTTTGATAATTTACATCATGTGGTCGATCATAATAAGCGCCGCTCAAGACATTCTCTCTGTCTCCGCTTTACCGACGACAGTGGTTCTTGTTGTGCAAACCATACCTTATGCGATGGTCAGTCTCATCGGTCCATACTTCATTCAGAGGTTCCCGTACGGCGCCAGATCAACTGTAATTGGATTAATTTCAGCAAGCGGTATGTTGTTACTGTCATTTGCTGAGCGTCTCCAGTTCAAACTCACCGGAATTGGTTTTATTTCGTTCGGAATGGGCCTTGGTGAAATCACGTTTATTTCGATGACGGCTTTGTACAACGAGCATGCAGTTAGTGCTTACTTCTCGGGCTCAGGATTGGGATTCTTCTTGGGTCCGCTTTATTACACAGGTAAGTCGGAAAAACTTCATTGTAGTGATATTTAATATGCATCAGTAACGATGTGTCGATTGTTTGGTTAAACGTTCGCCCTAGTGAGTGGTATGTTTAATACACGCTTTGTATCTTATAACAAGAACCAGAAACTTTCAGTAAGATTAGATTAGGCTGATTTTTTGTCGATTTTTGGCTCAACTTGTTCCAAATTGTTCGTAATCGTATTTCCTGATATTTCAATGCAGTGGATTTAATAGTTGTCCGGAACAATGAAAAGGCGCTAGAAATTCGTGTTTACTATTGTTTCTTCCAGCGGCGTGTTGAAACCGTCAAATACTGCGTCGCGAATATGACTAGTTGGCCTATGCCACAAAATGCGCGAATAGCGCCTTGGCCTGATAAATTTATATAATCTGCATCCTCACGATAAAAAAAAACCCGGTTTGATAGTGTTTGGTGAACTAGGATTTATGCCCAACACAAAGTCTTGATGTTTTGGACAAAAGATTGTATAGTGCGTAGCAGGCTTCAAACAATACAAAAATATTAACCACAACTGATCTCCAAGCCAAGCCAGTTTAAAGGGAATCTCTAAAGCGCTCCTAATGTTCCCTGGAAAATTATATTTGTACCATGAAAATGACCTTTTTAGAAGTCTTGCTGTATTTGCGATATTCAATTTGCCACAACTACGATAAAAAGTCGTTCTCGATTGAAAATCCGATCGCCGCAAGTGACGTAGACATGAGAATTTGGCGCTGCATTACTTGCTCGCGAAACACTTTCAACTATTTTCAATCATGGTTGATCGGCATAGGGCCGGTGGTTGCTCAAACACTGTAAAAGGCGGATTTAGCCTGTATTCATGGCCTTCAAACTTGTGCACTTGAGTTGTCGTGTGTATGTCATAGGTCACGTGTATCATCGAACCAGAAACACTTCCGGTTGAGAAAAAAGGCAAACTCCTGCTTTTCAATGGCATTTTTTTTAGTTTTCGAGTTTTCGTGCGGCTGCTTTTACTCATTTTAACAACACAGTAGGGCATAGACAACATTTTAACTAAACATTAATGTGACTTGGAGAGATTCCCTTTAATAAAGGATCGTAGGAAACACAAGCATGGTTTAAGAACTTAACCCTGGGCTAGGTTAGGACTAATCGGCCTTTGAACAACCTGTCCCAGTAGGATAACGTCTTCTGCATGGTCTTTTTTAAGCTTCACAACAGAAGAACCCAACATTTATCAATCAATAATCGGTTCTTATATTTAGTGCTTCTGAAAATTTGTAAGGTTAACTTAAGTGATGATTTTAACTAGAATACTAAGTCTAAGGCAGATAAATATAAACGTTTCGCAACTTACCATCATTATCAAGAGAGTTTGTAGCTTGGGAATTTCCATACAGAACAGTTAAGAAAACTTAAAGGATTAGTCTATTGTTCTTAAGCAATTAGTCGCAAAGGATTTATCTACTGTTCTCATACAGCTTTTCTCATAAAGGGGAAGTTAACAAATACTCTAGCGGCAGGATATAAGGCTTCGGACTGTTCTTCTTTAATAACAAAAAGCATTCCATATACCAAATGATCAATCTTTCCTGACACTTCTTCAAAACTGCAGCGTTGAGTGATCTAAGGCTGACATCATGTGCTGCTAGCAGATATCTACAAAAAGACAAGTAACCTTCAATTCGCTGAAAAAGATTTCGAGACATGTAGCCTACATATACATTCTGCATCACACGGAGGGCTACTTCGAGTTTTCATAGTAGTTGCTTTTAAGCAACAACTCTGAAAAGAACAATATACTACTCCGTTACTGTATGCAAATTTTCAAGCTATAAACTCTTTCAATAATTATGGTAAGATATCAACAGAACGTCGTAATTTTGACAATGTGGTCTAAAATCTAACAGCATGGCTAGAAACAATTATTCAGGGCTCTTTTGTATTCAAGGCAAGAGTTTGCTTTGTGAAACAAGGCGGGGACGTTTTTAGATTCAGTGTTTGGTGTCGACCCATTTCATTCAACTCCTTTTTGATGTAAAAGTGAAGACACTTCGATGCGTTTTGCCGTTTGTTTGTCAATAAGAGCGCTGGCAAACACAGTAATTGATATATTAATTAAGAGTAGATGCCACTATAGAGAGCTTTAATTTCTAATCAAAAGTTTTTAAAAAGCTGGCACCACATTCAACTATGCTTTGTCACGTGAGATTCACAATATTCTTCTCTGACTTTAATACTATAGAAAAACAACTTGTGATATAAAGGCGTTGTTCCTTTCTTGGCCTTATCAATATACCTTATTATGGGAAATTAGCGCTCCGTGAAATTAATGTGAATCGTTAAAATTCGCATTAATTTTGTTGCGTGTAGCGTAAATTTCCGCGCTTTAAAATTCCAGTATCTTAATCCTAATTTTTGATCCACGAAAGTGCAGTATTTTCATGATGTGCATGGAGATTGGTCGGTATCATGTACAACGTGAAAAACGCTAGAAATAGCCAGACTCCGTTAAGTAACCCGAACGTTTAAAGTTTTGTGTACTGTTGTGTCAAATACGTGGTTCAGTTTTGAATTCTTTTGCTTCCAGTGTTGAAATAGGTTTGTCCCAGTTGTCACCTTCAATGTCTTAAGCGTTTTAATTTCCTTTACTATGAGATTCTGCCCCCTCTTTGTTAATTTTGCTTTTTGAAACTCGTTCTCCATTATATTCGCGTTAACTGAAGATTTTCATTCATTAAAGAAATGCTACTCAGGATAGTTCATTCCCAGGGCATTGGAGGTTTGGTAAGCGCGCGCGATCGCTGCTCATTGAGCCTTAAGCCGTGGCTACACGGTACAACATTGCCTGCAAAGTTGCACGCAACAGGAGAATTTCACCGTGTAGCCACATTTGAAATCGTTGCACGCAACGTTGCGCGAACTAGAAACTGATCCTACTCCTGCAACATTGCACACAACGGTTTCACCGCGTTGCTTCACGAAGGGTTTCAATTGCGCGCAACGTTGCATGCAATGTTGCACCGTGTAGCAACGGCTTTTTGCTAAACGGTGCAACATTGCATTCAACGTTGCGCGCAGTAGAAGAATTGCACCGTGTAGCCACCTCCGAAATTGTTGCAGGCAACGTTGCGAAGTAGAAACCGATGCTACTCCTGCAACACTGCCACAACGTTTTCACCGTGTGGCCACATGAACAAGTTCAAACATGTGCAACATTGCAGGCAATGTTACACTGCGTAGACGTACCTTTTAGATTAGAATGCCAAGCTTTATTAGCTTTGCGTTAGTTATTAATAACATTAAAGTTCGCATTTGTAGTTTTTTGTAATTCGTCACAACGTTTTTCTTTGTTATGCTATTTTTGCAGGTCTGACCATATTTGGTTGCGTATCTCCCTCAATAGCAGTCCTCATACTTGCTGTTCTCCCGCCTTTTATCCCTGTCACGTATTATATATTGGCTAAAGGGGATCGTGAAGAGGTTATATCGACAACGAAACATAAAGATGTACCTTATGCTCCGGTCAACTCCGATCAAAATAACTGCAGTTCAAGTTTAACTTGTAAAGAAAAGGGTTTCCTCGCTTGGAAATGTTTAAATCAGTTTACAGCGTTATTTGTTGGAATGTTCTGCGAATATTTAACCCTCCAATCTATTGCCACCACAATTGCATTTCCAAACGCCCCTTTCGGGCCTAGAGACCATTACGTCATTTACACTTTTGTACTCGTACTAGGCGAGTTAATTGGTCGGTCGTACGGACTGATACTGACCTGTATTAAACCTGATATCAAACCGTATACCAGACACACGTGGATCTTCACCACCGGTTTGGCGGTACTTATGTTGTTCCTTCTGTTCGAGAGCTGGTATCGCTTCCTGCCAAATGTGTGGATTGTTTTGGTTCTGTTGTTACTTATTGGAGGACTGGTTGGAGCCCTCTACGTGACGGCTGCAGCTGTTGCAGGAGAAAACGAAACAACGATAAGAAAAGAATTCTCACGTGCCTTTGTACAAGGCTCGTCAATAGCCGGGGTTCTGGTGGCCTCTTTTTTTGGCCTGTTTTTAGAGCTTCAGTTGAGGTCTCACTGCAAAGATATCATCCTAGATACCGAATTGTGCTTGACAAGGAATATTGAAAGATGGAATGCCTCTGTGACTTGTCGTTTCTAAAACGGTATAAGATTTAACGTAAAGAGTTTGAAAGTTGCTTGAATAACTGCACTATAGTCTAGAATTCTTGTTGTATTTTCTGTAGTCTACT
Source organism: Hydrozoanthus sils (assembly GCA_027575215.2). Taxonomy (NCBI): domain Eukaryota; kingdom Metazoa; phylum Cnidaria; class Anthozoa; order Zoantharia; family Hydrozoanthidae; genus Hydrozoanthus; species Hydrozoanthus sils. The sequence goes on along the minus strand of JAOBRD021103297.1, from coordinate 1,427 downwards.
AAAATATCAATTCTTAGAAAACAGTTGTTTCTTCTGCTTGTCGATTTGCACTTGACGCAACATCATCGACTAACACCCTTCATATGAACCAAGATAAACTTAGAGCTCTACTATGCCAGTGATAGAGCGCTCGCCTTAACTCGATCTGCTTTTAGTTACTATACGACATCAAAGAAATAAGTATCAAGGATGCATGTTTGTATGTGTATGTAGACAATTAACAGAAAAAGGGTCTCGAGGAACAAACAGGAATCGAATGTTTCAAATGAATCCAACTACTTCAAGCATTCCTCTATTAATGGATTGGATCAATTAAAGGGTGAAATAGGAATTTAGCAATAATTGGGAAAAAACTAGATTTAAAAAAAAACGGCACTGATAATACGGGCCTGCGTAAAAGCCAAAAATTCGAGAGAGACGTTTTTTCTGTGAAAAAACTCTGTTTACGGCATTTCGTGCGGGCACTTTTTTTGCTGGATTCAATCTCCCTAGTCTATCATTTGAACTTAATTTGAAGTGCTATCCTGTGTGTGGTCAGTGAAAAAAAATCAAACCAGCATAGAAATATAGCGTGAAATTAAAGCGAAACTAAAGCCAATTAATAGCCTGTCAGTCAGCTTTTTCATTAAGTTCCAGTCAAGTCTTGAAAGTCTTAATTCTAATTAATTAGCAAATTTTAGTTGCCAAACATTTTGCAGGTTAGTTATGCTATGTAGTGGGATTTCAGAATTTCCAGCGTTGAGTCTTATGGGGATTTTAAATGTTGCACGAGCGACAACACTCATTCGGCTAGATTTTGCCGAACGATAGAAGACCCCTTTTCCAGTTAACGCCCTAGATGTATACAAGTATGTGTGTGTGGATTATACATGAATGTTGATATGTATATATGTATATGTAACTGCATGTGCGAGCCGTGACAGAAGGCAATGACCGCAACAATTAGTCTCCCATGGTCGTATCCCCACATCTGCGATGGAGGGTGAAGGATTAGCTCGGCTTCCTCGTCAGCTTGCGGGAATATGTAGCGAGACTCTTCTTTTACCGGGTTTTCTTTAGATGGTTCGAATTCTAAATTGAGAAAGCAGATTCCGCCTTTCTGTAGTCTTGAAACATGATACGGTCCCATCTCGAGAGGCGAGTACTCCCTTAGCGGGGTTTCCCTTATGTCAGACTGTATCAAGCTTTGAGGATAATAGCATTGTTTTATGTTGTTTGAAATTGACCTCATTATCACTTCGGATTTCTTCATATTCAATGCATAGATCGCCAACCAGACTATTAGCGTTGGTTATTACCATTAGTTGTGGCTCTAATTCATCAAATAACGTTAAGACCCTACACTCATTGAATTGAATGGGGGGGGGGGGGGGGGGGGGGGGGGGGGGGGGGGGGGGGGGGGGGGGGGGGGGGGGGGGGGGGGGGGG
>JAOBRD021103081.1:0-11143 GCA_027575215.2 Hydrozoanthus sils | reverse complement strand
TTACCCCCAACATGTGTACTTTGAGTATAACCTGGGCCCTCCCCCTTTTCTAAGAGGTTCATATCTGTACTGTTTGTAAGTCTCATGGTTGGAATTACCACAGTCAATGTCAAAGAATTTAGTTTTCCTATGAGAAGATTTACCTGTGATTCCTTCATACTTATAGCATTGATCTACATGTTGTTAACTATACATTGTATTTTAACTCTTCTGGGTTTTGTTTCTTTATTATTATTATTGTTGTTGTTATTATTGTTATTATTGTTGTTGTTATTATTATTTTTGTTACTATTTAACAATTATTTACTAAGGCAAAGTGAATATCTGGTGAGTAATCCCTGAGACGATTCATCACCCAGATATTTACTAAGCCTGAGATGAAGAATTCTTTTAGTAAGATTACTCAGGTGATTATAGAGAAAAAAAGCCAAGCAAATGGAAAAACACATTTGTGTTTTGTGTTTTCATTAATTCAAATTGCCATGCATCATTGCACAGCAGTGATAAGCATGATCTCAGTGTTTTATTGGCTTCATTAAACAATTGATAAATTATGGAAAATTTCTTATTGTGCAGAGTTGACTCGAAATGGCCATTGAGAGCTGCTTTCATTGATAGCAAACTTTTCTTTTAATAAGTTCTGTCTTTTTTCCTAACAGAAGTTTAACACTTCGAGGGGCATTAATTCATTTCATTCACCTCTATGCTTTCAAATTCTGGTGTAAATCAGAATTTGAAACAGTTTTGTCAAATAAAGAAAAAGTATGCAAAATTTTATTTGTTGCTTAATCGTGCATATCGACATCTGAAACCTTTCATGTTTTTTTTTTTGTTGTTTTAGCCTTGAAAAGCGTTATTCCAAACTTTGTTGCACATTTTATGTTTTTTGGAACACCATTTTCTTTCATTGCATTAACTTCCTCCCCTGAAACATCAACAAAATGCGATGCAGCCATTTTGAAACCAGCTATAATTACCCTGCGTGAGGTGATTATAGCAAGGATATTAAGACAGCCTCCACCAATCAGAGCAGCAGAAACTGTATAATGGCCTGGCCGTGAGTAATTTTACTAATGATGATTATTATTGAAACGTAATATTAATGAATCAAATGTGTTTACTATGACACACAACACATTGCCTTTTTGTACATAATTATATCCTCAAATCGTTTTCAGGTTGTCACCACAGAGTGAGCTTTTGTAGCATCCGTTGTCATGCAGGGAGACAGTCAAGTCATGTCAGCCCTTTCTTTTTTAAGGTACAGTAGGAGTCCAGTTTTTGTATCCTTAACTTGAACCTACCTTAACTTAAAGATCACATAATTATATAAGTGCTTATTTTTAAATTGCTCCAAAACCGCATACATAGGATAATAAGATGATTGTATTGTTGAGGTAGTAAGGTTGAGCAGTGATTTCTTGGAAGACATCTTGGTTGGGTCAAATCTTGAACTTTGTATTTTCAATATCGAAAATATATTATATTAAGTTAATTTTATATTTATTATTTAAAAACTTAAGAACATAACAGTTCTGTGTTGCACATATGATTACCCCATAGGGTGGGAGGTATACATACTCTTTCTATTTGGTTAGAAATCAGCGTTTTGGTATTTTTTAGGGTTTTTATGAAAAAAAATAAATGTAAGGTTATTTTTTTAAAACAGTATCTTTTAGGGGTGCAAAAACAAAACTGCAGTTGTCTTTTGCGTTTTCAAAATTATTGGTCCTGTGAGATACTTTTAGGGTCAAAAAATTTTAACAACTAAACTTGTTATTTTCTTAAGCTTTTTTTTTTTTGCATTTCCCAACAAGCGTCCCCATCATTTTTCTCCCGAAGTACCTCCCCCCTGCTCCCACCTCCCTTCCCCCCGGTTTTGATCAGAATTTTTGGTATCATTGTCACTCTTCCATTTCTTACATAATTTTTTTCATTTTTCAAAAATAGTCTTTCAAGTTTGACGGTTACCTAAAGCTGGTTAATGTGAAAAGCAAGAAAGTAAAGGAGTATTGCTATTTTGCAACCTGCATACCTACAAATGTGAAAGTTGGGCGGTCTCCACGAGATGTGACACCATATTATCAAATAAAAGTTGGACTTGATTACACCATACAGAAGCTAGATAGCAAGTAAGTTGAAAATATGAAACTAAGGGCACAGTGTTCAGATGGTGATGATTTAACTGCATTTCTTTGTTTCTTCACTCTAATTACAGATTTTATCAGCATGTAAATTATCTTAATTACACTATTTTACAAAAATTTTTATTTATTGATTTTATTTAATTTATATTATTATTTTTATTTTATTAATTATTTACATTGTTTAAGAGAATTTACAAACTTTTCAACCCATGAGTGAAAAGGTTAAGAATTTGACTGTAGTGGGTTCTAGCAAGAGTTTTGTAATAAGATATTTGGGAACTTTTTTTTAGAACCAGTTTTTAACCCAAAGAACCGTTTAGACCAATTTTCCAGCAACATTTTCAAATAGTGGTTAGTCAGATTCTCAGTAGTGCACTTGCATTTAACCTTATCTTACATGGGCTTTTTGAGGCTAGTTGGTCAGGGGGGGGGAGCAAATTTGTCACCCCTTTGTTTGCATGAACCCAGTTTGGTAAAGTGATAGATAATGACTCACAATGCGAGACAATTTCATTAATCTCTTTCGTTATTATCATGTTGTCATCATTAGCTAACTGAAAAAGGAGCTTTGCTTTAAAAGTTTTCTGCCTGTTTTGAAACTACACACATTCAATGATGGTAGACCCATTATACCGTTGAAGTAACTAATTCATTCGTTCTTCCTGTTTTTGCAGTGGCAAGAAACATCTTCAGTACAGTGATAAACAAGTTGCCAACATCGATGCATACCTTTTGTTCCATCCAGAAGATATACAAGGAATGGCCCAAATGCACAAACATTGTATGTATTATCTTACTATAAGATTTTCTTTGCCGTTGTGAAACTTTATTAACCGTTTCAGCCCCAAAAATATGTCATATCATGTTGGTAAATTCTTCCAACTGGGGTTCACTTGTTCCATGTAATCAGTTTGGGAGATTTTTGCTTTTCATCTGCAATAGTTAATCACATTTCACTGATCAAATCTTATAGTTTAGTTATGTTCTGTGTGTAATTGTAAGGAGAATTTAGACTTTGATTAGATGGCTGGTGCTGAAAGGGTAACAAGACCTTTACACAGTGTTGAAAAATGTGGTTCTTTTACCTTTTACAGCTTGGTAGTAGTGCCTTCACATAACAAGCCCAGTTCATTTATCAAGTAGAATGCTCAGTTAAACCAGATGAATATTGCAATTAATTGGTATTAATTGTCTACAGATATATTGACTAGACATTTACCTGCTCCAGGCTTACAGATACTCAGCAGAGGTCTGACAACACCACTGCCTACTATAGGCAATGTGAATTAAGTTTCAACTTCTTCCCTGATTTCTAACATACACAATTAAGTACTTGCCATTGTTCTGTTGCATATTTTGGTTGGAAATGAACAAAGTCAAGAGATATTGAAATCGTTCCATTGTTTCTTTGTGTAAAATTATAGACTTAATTTTTATCTATAATGTTTAATTCATTTGATGTTTCAGAAAATGCTTTGCTTTGTCTGTATCCTTTTATGCCAATACAAGTTGTACTAATCGATTCACCTCCTCATTTTGAAAACACTTTATTTCCAACAGTAATAGAACATGGGAAATGCAATGCAGTATTCCGAGCCTTAACAGGAAAGGGTATATGGCGTTGGGTGCGAGGAAGTGGAAGAATTGTATATGACAAGAAGGGAGAACCTGAATTTGTGATTGCATCAAACTGGATGGTGAGGTAGGCGAAACTGTTGCCTTGAGGTTTGAGTGCGCATCTATTGTATACTACTTAGTTCATTAACCTAAACATCGTTAGGTAGTCAGTTTAAAAATATAGCTGGTTGAATAAATGTCTACTCTTTTGTCGGCTAAATTTCCGTACTCACCCATACTCCATTATGCATACGAAGTTATTGAATCAGACCGAAATATCGGAAGTAAACCTCGCTTTGTGAGCAATCAAAAATTATCGAAATGACTGTTAGGGTTAGGAGTAATGGTGAGGGTTAGGGTAAGGATTATATCTTTTAATTCCTGAAATGAAACTGTGGAGTTTGACGACCATAAACTGCATGAAAATGTGAAGTTTGGCGGCCATTACTGTATGCGTAATTATGGATGAGTACGGAATTTTTACCCTTTTGTCCATACCAGGTAGTGAACATTTTACCTCGATAGTTACGTTAAACTGCACGGCACAATCAATAGACCATTTTCACGCAAAAATATTTAAACAAATCAAGAAACTGTGGCTAGCATCAAATTCAGCGCATCCGTATTAGCAAAATTGCAAAGTTTCGTAAACATTTCTCAAAAACTAATGCAGATATGAAATTTTGAAATTGGATCTTCTGCCCTTATTATTACAGAGAAATGTATGGGAAAAACATGGAAACGAGGCTGATGTCCGTCCACCTTTCATTTTCATTGGAAAATTAACCAGTTTCAAACCTTTATATCTCTGTCAAATTGAGGCCAATCTTTATGAGACTTTGTAGCTTTACTATTATTAATATGCTGAGATTGACTCTGGACTCGTTTTCCCGATAAACTGAATACATTTCTATGCCATGCTAGCGTGATAAAGGTCTATTACACCTTGCTTACTGCTGTCTGTCTTCAAGTCGACAAGACAATATTGACATTCCTAGCATTCTGTTAACGGCAGACAGCAAACCGCAGCTAGCAGTGTGAAGTTTGCCGATTAATGTAAAATCGGTTTTAGCATACCGTTTGCAGTGGTTGCAAGATGTGAGCCGCCATGTTTGTTTCTTCCGGCTTGCTGAACAGTCCAAATCTGATGAATGTAAATGTATGCATTACTCATATTTTACAACCAAAAATACAATCACAAGGTTGGAAAAGGGTTAAAGAATCTTGTCTAATGCTTGAAACGTAAGATATACAGAATTTAAAGTCTAAAAAAAAATTCACGTATTTACTTAAGTACCGTTTGCAGTGGTTGCAATATGTGAGCCGCCATTTTTGTTTCTTCCCGCTTGTCGAACAATCCAAATTCGGTGACTGAAAATGTATGCATAACTCATATTTTACAACCAAAAATACAAACACAAGATGGGAAAGGGATTAAAGAATCATGTCTAAAGCTTCAAACGTAACATTACAGAGTTTAAAGAGCAAGAAATCTTCACGTATTTACTTACGCTAGAAAGGGTTCACACGAACTACAAACGTGACGGCAGGGCGTGGTCACGTGACATCCTTGGTTTGCCGTCTGCCTTAAACCCGTTGCTAGAAGTGTCTATTGAATGTAAACGCAGAAAAGCGTCCTAAGAACTGTGTATATTGTTTTTTTACTTTTTGTTTGGGACTTGAATTTTACAAGATGCCAGGTGGCGTTTGCATGTAATATCCTAGTTTGTTTCAACATTCACTCAGTTATAATATTTTGTCATTTTGTCTCCTGTTTTCTTCCAGTGATGAAGAGGGAGCGTACTACAAAAAGCAGTTACTTGAATCATATGATGGTGAACAGCTGGCAATCACAGATGGAAAGGAATCTTCTCAAAAGGAGGAGGAAACTAACGGAGAGAAAACTAAAGAAACCGATGCAACTAAGAAACGAACTTCAAAACCAAGTTCTACCATGAAGTCTTCTGCACAAAAAAATACTAACAAACGTAAAAATCGCCATAACGGGTCAGAGGAGATAACAAATTCCAATGGCGTTTCCCCTTTTGAATATTCATCACAGGCTAATCAAGAAAGTGCATCCTCTTCACTGCAAGGCAGCCCGTCATCTGTGGAAAGTAAGATGTCATCCAGCCCTGAACTAGTGCTAACTGGCAGTTTATCGTCATCCGTTTCATCCTCGGGTCCTAGGAGCTGTGAAATAGTTTCTTCACCAGAAAGTGTGTTGGACAAAGAACCTGGAAACGTATGGTTGAGTGAAATAGTTGTGCCATTACGTGGTCCAATTGGAGGCATTGATTATGGAGGTACCCACGATGGTTCTGACAAAAATTTAGAAAGAAGTTGCATTGCCGATCATGGACCAGTGACACTAGGAATAAGTCGTAAGTTTCAAATTGGAATGAAGGTAGAAATATCGCTTTTGCGTTTACATTGCTGTATTACAGTACTAGTGCACTGCTTCACTATCACCGGTCATTAGCTCTTGAAATCATTTTGATTTTGACTGGCCTTGCGGTTCGACTTGATTGGTGTCATTCAGAGGTAAAAGCTGTTGTGGTGTGCAGAAAATAGTTTTAAAACCTGTCCAATCGATGCTCCTAACTTATACTTGTACATTTTTTGTGAATTCCAACTCAGCTAGACCAGATCAACCATTCTATCAACATCTTACAAATTGTGACGCATTTCTTGAACAGTGTAGCCATCTTGCCATGCGCGATTTGTTTTCTTCTGTCACGGTTTCTAATTCTAATTTCAATTTAAGTTCCCACATTTCAAATGCGGTGTTAAACAATGCAAGTATCCTTAATGCAAATTCCAACTGGTCTGTGTTGAGTTTTCAGGAGGCTTATTATATTAAGAAACTAAAACCAACAATCAACCATGGTTTAAAAGCCTCAAAATAACTACAACTATTTTAACTCACACAATAAATGCTTTGTAATTAATTCAGCTTATACGATATTTAAGTAACTGCATCCTTGCTGTAATTTGTGGTTGAGAATAATGTGATTAAACATCGAAATATTCCGTTAAAAGTTTTGAAAATTCATTTCTTTAAAATCATATTTTGTTTTTGAAATGTTTATCTTCGGCCTTGCTTTTATACTTTATTTTCTTAGACTGTCAAGTACCACCGAATTTTGTTTGTAAACTATAAGCGCTGTATGAGTAGTATAAGGTCAAAGTTGTTGTGTCTAATGTAATAGTAGTTCCATTTAATTATCGAACTTTCGATAGTATAAGAAGTAGATAAAATTTAAGCAGAAGCTTGCTTATTGGCGCTGGCTTTAGCTTTGTAGAGTTTAATAATTGAATGAGATACTATTTGTCATCAATAATATTTGGTTAACCCTTTTACTGTTTCGATAATAAGATGGTTTTTCATTTTTATAGAGCAAGGTCTACCCGATCCTTCAAACGTGCATGGTGTCATTCATGAAAAAGGTTTCGCGCCAAATGTGCAACACGGTGGGATACCGTTTGCGCCGGATCCGTCTGATTTGAGGACGATGCTCAACGTGTCTCAACATCCTCAGGGTAGGAGGCCCCAGCAATCCTTTCTACCGCCAATGGCACAAACTGGTCAAGGTCCTAGGGCAAACATAAGGCCTTCGCTGCCGTTGGGTCAGACAACACAGGTTATGAAACCTTCATCAACCATGCAACAAACCTTTTACGGTATGACACCGAACACAGTGTCTAACGTAAGGCCATCACCACCCATGCCACAAGCAAAACACAACACAGAGTCCCTCTTCATGGAACATGTCAACTATGGCGTTGAATCAAACGCTTCACAGCCGGTGCCTATACTACAAGGAAACCAAAACATAACTCGTGATATGGGGTCCTCTGTTACTACTTCATTCGAAACACAGCAAGCTGAGAAATTGACACACTTTCCGCAAAAACCCGATCCAACTGCTGCATTGCAGCAGGAGGTAAATCTTAGTGACAGCCAGCTCGAGGCGTTGAAGAAATTCCTCACCAACTGGGATAATTGTGGGGCAGCACAGCAGTCTACAAGAAACACACACGACCTTGGCTCGTTAAGGGCAGACCAACTCGAGATGCTTAATAAAATGTTAAATGGTCGAGAAAACAGATCGGTTTACCAAGGACAACCAACTTCATCTACCAGGGGATCTGTGGCTGGTGGACTAATGAACCAAGAATTACCTCGGCAGACAGGAATCTCCACAGGGATGCCAATTATAACACCAGAACCGTATAATAACCCACTTTATGATGTGCCAAATGTGCAAAACTTGCATATTGGTCTTGATCCGGCTAAAGCATCATCATCTGTAAGCTCACAGCAAAGAGTGGACAATGATTACGTGAACAGCAGTCCTTCTTTTAACCAATTACCAAACACAGTTAATGGTCATGCTATGGTGCAGCAAGGAATCCCTCCTTATCAATCAGTACCCCAAACGCAAGGCACAAGTTATTCCATTAATCAAAACTTTGCAGCCAGTCAAGACTTAAATGTTTCAAATTGTGCCGTGCAGTCTTCCTTAGTGTCGCAACCCGGAGTAGTGGCAGATGCTGGTAATTTCTCTAATTGCCTTCCCTTAGGAACTGCGCAACCACGATCGAACGTACCTTTCGCAGTACCCCCAGTTTCTTCAGAAAACTATATTCCGGGATTTGATTTTCAGCCGGTCGCTACTACTTCAAACTCTTTTGAGTATAGTTTTTCTTACAGCACTGCTTCAACTAGTACTCCTGTAGGCTGCAACAGTCCCTTGGATGTGATTGACTTGCACAGCACCAAAGACTTGTTTGTCGCTCCGGTCACCATGCAAAATACCAAATCAGCGCAGCAACAGTATTCCACAGATGATGTTGTCAATAATAGTGTGGCATTGCTAGACGATCCTGCAGTTATGGATCAGTTAATGTCGTCAGTAAACCAGTTGGAGCCTCATACAGTGGAAGCAAATCAGCTCGGTGACGTAGACATTCCAAACATACCAATGTTGGAGCAGATTTTGGAGAATAAAACTTTCGATAACCCCCTTACACATGGCCAGGAGAGTAACCAGACTGATGCTTGTTTTGGTCAGTATGGTCAAAAAGCACCTTTTTCATCGACTTCCGGTGTTAGTTTACAATATAACGAGCTTAGATCTAGTCAAGGTTTAATGAACGGTACAAGCGAAGTACCCGGTCAGATTGGAAACAACGCACTTAGGAAGCACGGTCAACAAAGCAAACAATCTCGACTTTTGCGATCGTTACTTGCAAATGAAACTAACTAAACTCGATGTTTTTAAGAAATTGGTCACAAGAAGTCGGTGACATTTTTGAGAAAGTTGATTGTTTTAAAGGAAAAAGTGATAAGTTGTTTAGCACCAAACTGCTCCAGTTCTTACTAGCCAGCTTGGAGTAGAGACCACACCTAATGTAGTGGAGCCCCGACTTGTGGTTAGATAGATAAGTGCTCGATTCTTATTGACTTGTGTTTTTAGTGGTCGGGACTGGTACATGCTTCTTAGTGCATGAGTATGTATTACACAGCGCTTGCATAAACCCTCGTAAAATGTCTCACTTTGTTGTTCGAAAACGCGGTTGATATTTACTTCTTTGTTGGGTTTAGTGCTAGAGTTTATAGCCATTTCACTTCTAACTTTTGCAATGCAGTGATTCATTGTAAAGCTTTGTTTTGGTCAGTCAGGCTTGCTGAGAGATATTCAAACAAAATCGTTGTGTTTTACGATACCGTTCAGACTAAAACCCGCAAAACAACAGGAAAAGATCGTGTATATACATTAGGTATCCGTTGTTTTAAGATGTTTAAAAAATAAAGAGGTAGAAGTATTGAGGTCTCTGTCGAATAGGTTAATGGTTTGTATTCTTAACCGTAGCCTGCAAAGCAAGCGCTAAAAGGAAAGGGGGGGGAGGGAGGGGTGAAGAGAGCGCTCAAAAAGATTTCTAGAAGCTATTGATGCCCAGATTTTGCATTTTTAAGTAGACACAGAGCCTTTTTAAAAAAGTAATAAATTGTTAAATACATCACGATAGGGATAGGTCAGGGAAAAGGGGATATGGATCCAATCTTCCCGTCATCCATTGCGCGCACTTATTTCCACATCCTCTTCCTTGTACTACAGTTTGCCGTGATGTATGTAATAGTTCGTCTAAGCAGTAATATTTTATTATTTTTAATAGTGCCTCTGCGAAGGAGGCCAAGGAGAGAGAGTTGATTTGCAAGCACACAAGGGATGGTTAAACAGTGGGGGACTCCATTATTCTTTACAGGGATTGGGATTTGTCCTATTAATATGCATTTGTATATACACAGTATGTACTTCATCACTTTGTTTGTAAAGGTCGGCATGTTATATGACTGGCAAAAAAAAATATCCTGTTACGGAATATAATGGGGGAAAAAAAAAATCTTGCACTACACTTTTGCGGGGAAAACTGATCTTGTTTGTTCGCCTGCGCGGAAAAGAAAATTCGTGCATGAAATGAATCTTTCAACCCCCCCCCTCTTTCAGAAAATCAAATTATCCGCTCTTTGAAGTACTTATGATGTGAAATATTTTGTAACTTCAGTGGGAAGACCCTTTTAAATGAGGAATAGGTTGAAGTCTTTTATGGTTTCGAGATAATTAAATTAAATGTCAGTCAACTGAAGACGCGGTTACTGTGGACAGGCAATTCTTTTAAGTATGCTGCAAAAGTCCATAACCATCGGACGAATTTAAGCCAAATTAGGGCTGATGATGTATATCGATAGACTGTTAGTAGTCGTTAATCGAGCATCGAGAAAGCCAAGATGGCAGCATGCGACAACTGGGGCGTTTTATTTGTCCTCGCCCCAGTAATCTTGGATTTCTCGACGATCTCCTGGAGCAAAAGAGGGGACTATTCGTCGTCATGGCAACAAACTCGGTTCCAGCCTCCAGGTCAAAAAAAATTCTGCTGTTCGAAGAAGTTATTTTGGTTATTTTTACTCAGCAAGGAGAGTAGAAATTATGTTGTAATATGTTGCACAATAAACTCGCGCTTTGTCTTTTATTAGACATGTACAGGGGCTGGAATAGAAATGCCCTAAAATAGCATCTGACAACAAAAAGCCCCTTGTAGACTGATTGCTGAGTTTCCATTTAAGCCATCCCAATTTAAAGCTTCGTTTCCATCGCCCGACCAACCCATTTTTTTGGAAAAGTAAAAAAAAAAATTCCAGAATCACTTGTAAAGATTCAAGTACTTTAATTTACAAGCACACGATCTTGTCTTATCAATTGTCTTAGATTACCATCAACACTTTGTTTTTGTAGCCTTTTAAGGGGGTCCACTACCTTGGAGATAAAAATGTTCCAAATCAATTTTTTCAAGAAGTTTTTATCATTTTGCAG
>JAOBRD021102974.1:0-11143 GCA_027575215.2 Hydrozoanthus sils | reverse complement strand
AAAAGTGGACTAGAATGAGCTCTAAACTCTGAGAAGCTAATTAATCGAATTGCTTTTTTTTGGAGAATACTAAGAGGCTCTAACTCTAGCTTTCACTTGCAGCTCAATATTGATTTATGAAGTTCTTAAATTTAGATGTTTGAATGACTGTTGTATTTACCTAAGCCTCGACAGGTAGTATCTGTTGATTTTACATGAACAGTGCTGCATCACAACTTGCCTCCAGCGTTAACTAATAGAGTTTTTTCATGCAGTAAATATTGTATATAAAACCACAGCCTAAAACCAAAATATAGTTGGTGTTTTAAATTACTAAGGTATATAAGTAAATTGGTTAGACTGTGTCTGTACCAAAATTTAAACATATTTCTTTACTCTTGAGGTTGTAAGATCAATTTGAATTATATATGGGTGCAGTTGATAAAAACTGATATAGTTTGAAATCTTTCCTTTTTGTAGCCACGATTTTTATTTAAAAACTGTGGTTAAGGGATGGTTGTATAGGTGAAGTGACTCAAATTATACACAGCACTGTAGAAGCTTAATTACTATCAGTATGATGTAGTACCAATATCGAATTTTATTGTATTTCCGAACATATTGCAGAGCAAAAAAGGAAAGTTGCTGAGAGTGGAGGCTCTTCATTGGTTAAAGGGAGGAAAACAGGCAAAATGCTCAGTGGTGAAAGGGTTAATAAAGAGCAACCTTAACCGGGAAAATCGTGAAACATCGCGAGAAAAGATACTAAACAACCAGTCGGGTTAATATAGATGACCATTCAGTCTGAACCAAAATCAGGGAGACGTGTTTGGCTAATGTTATAGTTACAAACTCGTGCTACACGTGAATCTTAGAGAACCTGCGGAATCCCCGGCCCGTGAAATTTCAATGTGTTTGTACAAAGAGAGAATCTGTACGAAGAATTATTTATACATCTAGAGTTCATTTTATAGTTCAAACCAATTGAATTTAATCATGAAATACGTTACTGTAAGTTTTGATTACTAAAACAACTCAGAAGTCATTTAACTTCGGGTACATATTTTCAAAACTCCTTAATATCGAAAGCCTAAACATTATTCTCCCAAAAGGCACGAGTATACGCTCCTAGAGCGTCTTGTTCTAATAAAGACACCCAAGTACTGGCTCAACTCTTAATACTTCCTAATTTAAAAAAAACTAAGTCCAAAACCTTACTTATAAGCGATTTTAAATTTACCCCTTTTAATTAGCAACGTCTTATTTTTTAAAGTTCTTAAATATTTTGGCGATTTTAGCCTAAATTGTTCTTAAGATGTTGTTAAAGTGCCTATGAAGCGAAAAAATGTTATTATCTCAGTGGATAGACCTTGCCAAATGAGGAATAGCAGTGAAAAAATTTTGTCAAAATCTTTTGTGGTTTTCGAAATATTAACGTTTAATGTTTTCAACTGATGATGTCACTTTGTTTTTAGGCAAATTTGCATTTTTCTAAAAATCTGCTGCCAATCCATAATCTTTGGATAATTTTGAGCCAAACTTAGGCTGGTGGTTTTTCTCAAGGTAGATTAGTCATTGGTTCAAGTTTGGCTCAAATTCATCAAAAGGTTATTTATGCTGTGCTTGCAATGTCATCATGCGAAAACCTGGTATGCATCGTTATACGAATGAGAGTCTCGGATTACATAGTATTTTTAAAATTTGTAATGAAAACCGCAAGAAGTATTTCATATGTTTGGAGCTCGCCGACAGTTATACGCGTACGTGCACCATTGATCTCTGTATTTTTGTTCGTAAAATTTACAATTTTTTCTAACAAAAGCCTTAAAAATTTAAAGGCTTTTCTACTATCAGTTAGGTTCAATTCGGCTTGGTTTCCAAATTAAACGTGTTATTAAGTTCGTGGCAAACTCTTGTCGGCTTCAGTTGATGTTGTCTGCGGGAAATCAATTCCAAAATACTGTCGGGTCGAGGCTCAAGAAAATTAATACTATCGCCGTCAACATCTGAAACTGAATCTCGTTACAAAACTTGCAACATTTATCTATCATCGAAATATTAAAAAACTATGCCACACGCTTTTTACATAGAAGAAAACGAGAAAACATCAACAAAAAGTGCGCAAAATCTCACCTGCTAAATTTATACTTCCAAAATTAGATTCACTTTATTAAACTTGTAAACAAGAGATCTGAGCGCGCATAAAACTACACGGTAAGCTAAATCAATTCTATTTTATGTTTTGTGGTGGCTTCATGAAAATAGATTATTCGAAAGAGATAAAACAACAAAATGATTGAATATGTACAGTTCCTCATCAATCTTGGTGAAATGTCAAGAGCTCTGCATCTACTGTACTTTTGATTTTTCATTGACAAACTTTTGGACACGACTTCAATTCTTCGTGGTAAAAATTACATTTATTTACATAGCAATGACGGAATTCTATATGACTTCGGTACATTTTTGGCAGTATAGTTGTGAACGATTCTTCGTACTTTTCTGCTTTTGTGCAAAACGCGTTGCAATGCGAACTGTTTCACCGGGATTCTGCTCGGTTCTCTATCACCTGTAGCACGAGGTCTGTGTTTGTAACTCACATTAATAGAAACAAATGAGTCTTTATTGTGATAAGTAACTACAGATAGCAGTTCAGCCTTCTTAAAATATATCACAACTTTTCATCATAGTCATGAAACATTCATGTACAACCAGCAACTTATACAAGGCTAAGTATAAAATTAAAAGAACGAATATAAACGTAATTGCTATAGTGGCCAATGGAATGAACGATGCACATTTAACATTAATATAAAACAGAATATAGTAAGGCATTCGATATTCGGCGATTTAAGCTCGTCAAATCCTTGTAGATGGCAACTAACATCTTCGTGATATTTTCTCTTCGTTTATAATGTGCTCATAACAATCCCTGCTAACAACTTAACATTTTGTATATGTTTTTTTTCTCTGATAAATTTCTGAGTGTGTGTGACTTCATTTGAGATTTGGCATTTTTTCGCTTGGCATTTCTACCACGAATGGCGTATGCATTTGTGTGTACTTTGATCGTCCATGTAGCAAAAATCCATAATTCAAAATGGCTGTTGCTTGTAGCACACAATGTGACAAACCAGGTGACCTGCAGCCTCATTTCAGAAACTCTGCCAGATAGATTCGAAAGCCAGATTACGACTCGTGCCGGCCTAACAGCCCAGGCACGAGTAATAAACTAGACTCCGTTTAGGCGTGAACTCGGGCTTCGAGTGAAAGAAATAATTGGCGAACACAGATTAACAAAGACATTTAATTTGTTGAAGCTGATGGCTCTAAAGTATTGGCTCAAGGTTGCGCAAGAATTTTATAACAATTATATTCGATCTATAATCTATGTTATGGTCGATCGCGAATTAGCCGGCATTTAGTCTTAGAACTTTGCTACGCTTTTTAATATTTATTTATTCCCTGATAATGCCATAGATCTGCGAATGAGCTCGGAACATTCTTGTAAGAACTTTTAGTTATTTGTAATTTCTTAGCAGTAGCTCTAGGCCGAAATTGAGTTCTAACTTTTTCAAATACTGCAGAGCAGTAATAACTGGGTTCAAATTAGCACATCGCAATTCGCAAAATTTTGCGAACCTATTTTTGGAACTTGCGAATCGAAAATTATACTTTTACGAATTGAAGTTTTTTGATATCATGTATTTATATCAATTTTTGTGTAAACGAAGAGGTATAGCCGAAATATAAAGAAAATTTCGGGACAAAGTTAAGTTGTACGCGCCCACTTTAAAAAGACCGCTGACTTATTCTCTCGACAGAGTTTTTTACTTGATTCCTCAGTCGTCTTGAATTTCTTTTAAAAAGACGGCTAAATGCCGATTTTCAAACAGTTTTCTTCATTTACGTAAATTTACCCAATTAAGTGTGTACAGCGATGCAAACACAATGTTGACAGTTTTGAGATATATCGAGCAGACGGAAGACGCCTACTTGTTTTCCTGTGAGAATTTCTGCTGGTTCACGATTGTACCAATAAAGAACATCTCGACAAGATCAGAGTTCTGTCATATTTATTTTCAGGGAAGTTACGCGTTCCTCGTTTGTAATACATCACAAGAATACAAAATGAGGCATTGATACGGCGGATATAAAAACGGCACTAAAGTTCATTAAAACAAAAGCAGTTAAATAAATGTGGTAGATACTTGCTCTTTCGGTTTAACATGACGCCTTTCTTGTTGTTCAGTGACTGACAGTATCTCAGGTTTCTTGCATTCATCTGTATCAAAACTTTCCGCGTAAATCTTCTTAGTCAAGTTCATTATAAGGTTAGTTTTGTCAACTCTAGTTCTTCTCTGTTCTGTTAATACCAATATCACAGCAACATATCACAACATCTCAAAGAATGAATTATGGCGACTTGAAGAACCCATATGTGTGCGCAGATTACACTGGAAGCAGAAAACTCGAGATTGTGCAGATACGCCGGAACTGCCTTTAGGAAAGTTCTCAGTTTTGCAGATGAACTGCATTTTAATACTCGGGCTCTTCCACAGGAAGCCCGAGTAACCAGCATTCTGTGAAATCATGACCGCGTTTAAGGTCATGATAGCCTGTGGCTGCTTGTTTTTAAAAGTGTTTACCTTTCAAATTGTTGGCCCAATACGACACGTTTACCGTGTTTCCCCACAAGAAGAGCTAACGAACATTCTTAGGCAATCAAAGAATTTTTCACTTTGTTTTTTTTTTATTTTTTTTTTGTTATTAGTGAAAAAAACTGTTGCGAGCAAATGCAGTTTTCAATTTTGTTTTCAAGTATTTTCTCGTGAAAAGGAATCCAGTTTTAATTAACCAATAGTTTAAGAATTTCCGTAATAAAGAAATTGACTCGAACTTTGGTTTGATGCTGAAGCAAGTCAAATTGAAATTTCTATAAAGGAAACTTAAAAACAGGTATTTAAAACCTATAACCGAAAAATTTATCAGAAACAACGTTAACAATGTTTAACTAATCGCCATCAAATTCAGAAGTCCACACAATCCATGCGAGCATGTTGCTGGATCCTCATAACTAGCTCCTAAATTGTGATTAAGGGAGGTCGAATCGAAAGCATTTTCAAAACTCCTCGAAAAAGGAACCATGGTAGTTCCGTAACGTGGGTTGTTTTGCGTAATCTTTATTTTAAGTTCATTGTCCAAGTTCGTTTTGATAAGAATCGAAAGTTTTAAAAAATTCAGACTGAAAACCTATAAAGCAAAAAGAATGTTAACAACATTTACTAATCGCCATTAAACTCAGAAATCCACACACTCATGCGCGGCCGTGATGCTGAACCTAAGACTTTCCCCACCCCCTCCCACCAAACCATCGTCTGTCTTGCATAAACTCAAAGCTTACGCATTTCTTAAGTCTTATTCCTTCGGTTTCAGATCAAATTCAGAAGCAAAAGGAGGAGCTCCGAACGGCAATTTTGAGAAATACAAAGAACATGGAAAAGCTTCTGTCGTCTCCAGAAATTGCAGACATCAGGATCGACACTCAATATACGAACCCAGTTGTTGTTCATGATCGGGAGGTTTATGATTTCCATGACATGAGTAGAGGTGAAGTGATACAAGCCTATCCCCTTTCAAAAAAATCTGTTATTGAAAACACAGAACAGCTTTTTATGTCTCCTGGTGAAAGCAGAGAACGTCCCAAGACCATTCTCCTGACCGGCCGAGCTGGTATCGGAAAAACACTTTTCGTACAGAAAATGGCGAGAGACTGGGCTCAAGGCGACTTGTTTAATGGTGGCAGATTCGAGTTTGTTTTCTTTTTTACTTTTCGACAGCTGAATGGCATTGACCAACGTTTGACGTTTCACGATTTTCTTAATTGTGCTGCTTTTAGTCCTGAATTGGATAAGGAAGTGTTTTCATACGTTTGCCAAAACCCGAAGTCTATACTTCTCATCATGGATGGCTATGATGAATTCAATTCCCGCATTGAAAACAAAGATATTCTAGAGATACCACAAGAAGACAGAATGAGTGTTTCTTCACTCTGTGCCAAACTTGTGACTGGAAAGCTTCTCCCCGGTGCTTCCATAGTCATTACATCGCGACCAAAGGAAGGACAGCAGATAATGAATATCCGTAAAAAATCAATCATTACATTTAACTGGTAATCAAATAGGTGATGCTGGAGCTGAACATATAGGGAAAGCAGTAAGTAGCGGAAACTGTACTCTCCAAACATTAGATTTACGCCGTAATCAAATAGGTGATGCTGGAGCTGAACATATAGGGAAAGCAGTAGGTAGCAGAAACTGTACTCTCCAATTATTACATTTAAGTGGTAATCAAATAGGTGATGCTGGAGCTGAACATATAGGGAAAGCAGTAGGTAGCGGAAACTGTATTCTCCAAACATTACATTTAAGTAATAATCAAATAGGTGTTGCTGGAGCTGAACATATAGGGAAAGCAGTAAGTAGCGGAAACTGTACTCTCCAAACATTAGATTTAAGTGGTAATCAAATAGGTGATAATGGAGCTGAACATATAGGGAAAGCAGTAGGTAGCGGAAACTGTACTCTCCAAGTATTAAGTTTAGGCTATAATCAAATAGGTGATGCTGGAGCTGAACATATAGGGAATGCAGTAGGTAGCGGAAACTGTACTCTCCAAATATTATTATTAGGCCTTAATCAAATAGGTGATGCTGGAGCTGAACATATAGGGAATGCAGTAGGTAGCGGAGACTGTACTCTCCAAACATTCGGTTTAGACCGTCAAAAATTGGTGATGCTTGATCTGAACATGTAGGGAATGCAATAGGTAGCGGAAACTGTACTCTCCAAACATTATTTTTAGACCATAATTAAATAGGTGATGCTGGAGCTAAAGATATAGGGAATGCAGTAGGTAGCGGAAACTGTACTAATCAAATTGAGCTGAACATATATAAGGCAAGCAGTAGGTAGCAGAGAAATTATTTTTGTAATCTAACAAAGAAGGTAATACTGGAGCAGAACATATCAATGAAAGAAGTGATTTGGAATAAGGTGTTGCAGTCTGGAGCTAAATTAATTGCCTACGAGCGATGAGTCAAATGGCGAGGATCGTGAGGCGGTAGGGTTATAGAACCGTGTGCGTAAGTATTGAACTGCAGGCGAAATAAGGTAATGTAACAACTCCAAAAAAAAAAAGCCAATCACATCGCGGGCATTTCTCGTGACTTCATGGCTTCCCTTTTAAACATGTGACCTTGAGAACAGTGAACCTTTATTCGATTTGTCGCAGGGAGAGGAGTTTAATTACCCTGTATGCGCCGAGGCCTTAATAGTAGATCGTCAAGTTTTATTCAAGTAAACAGTGACGCCATTCAATCGAG
The DNA here is from genome assembly GCA_027575215.2 of Hydrozoanthus sils. Lineage (NCBI taxonomy): Eukaryota > Metazoa > Cnidaria > Anthozoa > Zoantharia > Hydrozoanthidae > Hydrozoanthus > Hydrozoanthus sils. The sequence continues at coordinate 3,780 of JAOBRD021102974.1, read as the reverse complement.
CTATTTTTGAATTACTTTAACTGAAAACTTCAGGCAAGCAAATGTGTCGAAATGCTTCAAAAACCGGTTTCTTTTTATGCGTAAGACGTTTTGCCTCCAATCTAAAAGCAAATATTGTCATGAGTCACGAAAATTGAGTTTTCTAAAATGAGCTAATCACAGCGGAAATAATCATGGTAACTTTATGGCTTGGACTCAACCGTTGGCACCCAGCAGTAGCTTTAACTAGTACAAATTGAAAACGACAACCATTAGAGAGATAGATGAAATTAAGTGTGAAGTTAGAGTTTTTAAAAGACTACGAAAGCCGACTTCATCTTTTTGTAATACGCATAGTTTTTTTTTTATTTTCAATTATTTCCATACCAGGTTTTTTAGCGTTTTTCCTTGCATTTTTTCCATTCAAAGTCGAATACATTTAAGAGAATTCAGTGTCCATTTTTTTGATGCGGCTGCTGAGCCACGAACAGTTATCTTGCTTATCAAACTAAAAACAAGTAATCGGGAAGTTAGAAAGAGGTACTGCCTGTTAAGTTTTGTAATACTTCATTATTATGTTGTATGACATTTTCGTTGAGAAGAATAATAAATGTGGAAGGTTTTTTTGCAACTTGGTGTTGTATCGAATGAAGGAAATCGCTTTTCAAGTTTTCTAGTCATCAGGAAAAATTCTGAGTCACTGACGGGAATCGAATCCGCAACCCTCCGATTACCGGTCAGATGCTCTACCCAGTGAGCTACAGAGACTTGTATGGGGAGCCGAGTCACAGGATAAGTTCTTGTCTATTCCCAGCTGGACACACGTCTTGCATCTACTAGCTCGATATGCACAATAGCCAATGTTATATGATATTATCAAATGCTTAATGTGATTAACTTGGTGTTGTATAGAATGAAGGCAAGAATTATAAAACTCGACTACTAAGTGCCGGGACGTGCAAAGCTGCATGATCGTTCTTTGAAAGAGGAGAGAAAAGGTTTAGGGAAGAGAGACTTGTTGAAAACGTGGAAAAAATGGGAAGGTGGGCAGTCTTGGTAGTTCCAAGTGGACGTTAAGAGAAAATGATTCGAAAAGTTTAAATGCTCAGGCCAGCATTATTTTTGCACTTGCTGTGCTAATCAAATCGCATGTATCAACTGAAGCTCAGACCCAGAGTATGGAAAGAAAGTACTATTTTTTTCAATTTCTGTAACAGAGAATGAAAATTAAAATTATAAATACGTACAACCAGATGTTTACAGTTTGGTAAATATTTATCGATTATTAAACTGAAGGTATTCTTAAATCTACAAGATACTTGGTCTCAAATAAATCTTTCGTTAACTCTGCGCTCATATTAGCAGCTCAAATCTGATGGTTATGTGCAAATAAAATCAAGCAACTTCTTTTGGCCAGTTCCACGGTTTTAATTTCCCGCGCTCCGCCATTTCGAGTGTAAATTTTTGGTTGCAGTCCCAGACTCCTATCTCGATAGTGTGGTGGCAAGGATGTAGGGAGGGGTTTCTATTCTAAAGCTTGAACCTTCAGCGGAGCGAAAATATTTTGCAGCATTAATTATTCCAATCAGAACAGAGTATTTTTAACAACCAGCCAATAAGAAGCAATAATATAGGGAGGGGTTTCTACTCCAAAGCGATCGAAAATGTTTTTGTAGCATTGAGTACTTCAATAAGAACTGATTATTTCTACCCGATCAGCCAACAGCAAGCAAGGAAAGGGGGAGGGGCTTTAACCTTTAACGTATCGATAATACTTTGGCAGCATTGATTGCTCCAATCAGAACACAGTATTTTTTTTCAGTCAAACAACCGGCCAATAGGAAGCAAGGGGATTGGGAGGGGCTTCTATAAAAGTTTGATGCGAAAAAGTTTCGTCGTGATTAATGGTTGATCGCTCAAGGAAAAAGAAGACAAGATGGCGCTGGCGAAAAACAAGGTACTGGGGAAAATCATGTTAGTGACTGTTGTAACGTTTGTAAAGCTGTCTATTCCGGAAAAAAGTGATCGTTTTACAATGCCCGAACGAAATTTACTTTTGAGAGCTGTTAGTTCGTTCACTCAATACAATTTTGATTCGAACGGCAACTTAAACATGCTTATATCTAGAACATAACAGGGGCCGCGGAGCTGGGGGGCAACGGGGGCAATTGTCCCCCCACTTTTTTCTCTGATTTTAATTAGTGTTCTAAATTCTAGTGTCTGCACTCCACCTCAAATATTTGATTGCACATCATCCTAATAGTGGATACTGCACGATTTTCAACTGATGATGTAGGACTTTAAATAGTGCTACTGGATTCATTGGTATGCATTTTATTAAAAAACGGAACTCTTCTATGTAGCATTTTAACCACCAATGTCACTGGTGCCTGTGACTAACTTAGTTGAACCAAAACTAACATATGCTCACAAATATTAATCTTTGTCTATTGTCAATCAAGGACCAGAACCGAAATATATGTTGCTGTGTTTGCCACTAGACCCGGTGGGGAAGGGGATGGGGGGGGGGGGGGGTAATTGGCCTGGAATATGCTAGGGGTGTCCCGCGCAACCCCCAAAAACCCTGACCCTATTCAAGACAGCAAAACCTTGGAAATCTATACCCTATTTAAGACAAATATGGAAAAACATTTACCCTGTTCAAGACTGAATGCTAAAATACAAACCCTATATAAAGCACATATCGTTATTCTTGTCGGCAAAACACCAAGCATGACATTCGCCACAAAGTGATTGTTTATTGTTTAGTTTATTTTCATTCGGTCAAATATCGCTACCCTTCTTAAGACAATATATGTGCAAAAAGTGAACCCTGTTTAAGACACCTTGAGTGAAATTGTATACCCTATCTAAGACAAGGACCTCAAAAACCATACCCTGGCGGGCGGCACGTCCCTATATAGTAAATATATGGGAGTACCCCCCCCCCCCTATCCCCAGGGCACTAGACCCATGTATTTCTACAATAAATACTTTTAACCCTCATATAAAATTCCAGTGATTCAAATGAAGTGATGAAAAACTTTGGCATACCCTAAATTTCAAACTTTCCCTTTCTTTAAAAAGAGGAGAACAATTTTCAAAAACAAAACGTGTAGGTTCTTATCGAGCAAAAAAAGATTTACCCGCACCAATTTTTTTGTGATAGCCAAAGATTAATTTTCATTTTATTCAAACGTTTCAGAAGTATTCTAAGTTGTATGAAAAATGAGTGATCTACTGTAATACACTGCGGGGGTATGTAAACTGGATTTCCTGCTTTTCAGTGTTGTTTTTTTAAGCTTTCGTCAAGCCCAGTCAAGTCTGATGAAACTAATGTCTGAAAGTGAGCCTAATGTCAACAGGAAATTAACACACTATTTGTGAAAATAGTTTATATGGAATTTTGGTACAGGTGTGTTGACATTGTTTCGAGTTTATTAAACAAGTTCATGCCTTACAGCAACTGAAAAAAAAAACTGTCAATGGGGCTTCACTTGAGTTTACGCCTTGAGGTCTTGACTCGGATCGGTAGGAACACCAGGGTGTGTTATTGGTTTGAGCTCCATGCAACACATTACCCCATAACCATCACCTGTCAGTGTTGTTCAAGCCTTCAAGATTTCAACTTTATCTGTGGTAGTTAACCAGGCACAGATCCAGGAAGCTAGGGAAAAGGGGGGGGGGGGGTTTAGCTCTCATCCATCGCCCACACTCATAGACATGGGACCAGACTCTAGGATTGTAGTTAAAATCTAGTTGTGTATTACTAATTATCAGCTTGTGCCAGTACACTAAAGG
>JAOBRD021102868.1:0-11144 GCA_027575215.2 Hydrozoanthus sils | reverse complement strand
AGAGAGAGAGAGAGAGAGAGAGAGAGAGAGAGAGAGAGAGAGAGAGAGAGAGAGAGAGAGAGAGAGAGAGAGAGGAGGGGGTTACATACATAAAAATTGGCAGGTGCCTAAGACAAAAACACACCATCAAGTCCGGATTTAACAACAACTAGTGACTCTTGCTCTGCGTTGGTCTCGCGTTATAATCATCACCTTTCCAAAAACAAAACAAATACAACCGTTGAAAAATATATTATACATATCTGCAGCTGGATTTACATCGAGTTGTTATAAAAATAGAGGCTACAAAAATAACATGCACCTATGGTCTACCGACCCATACTAAAAAAAATACTAAATGCTAATCTGAAAATAAAAATTAGTTTTTTAGTATTTGTTCAACGTTATGAGGATTCTTCATATTTTGAATTTATCTAAAAATTGTTCAAATATTAATATATATTTCTTTCTTATAAAAATAAAAGTAAAGCTGCCGTGAATGCTCTAATAAGACCCCCGTCTTGGTAACCCCCCCCTCCCCCACTCTCCACAATATTAATGCCAACATAAAGATGGATGAGCTAAAACAAAAGGTGTATTGAAAAGTATTGTTGCCTTGCTGTTTGTTTTTCGTATCTTTTACTATAACAGAAATTGAGGTTTGCTTGATCAATCAAAATACTGAAGAACTGCTTTCATTGCTTTGCAGGTAATGTTAGGATCTAAACGAGATACAAGCCTTAGTCAGGTTGAAGACATTTACACAAGGTTTGGCTCAGTATCACACGGCGAGGTGGGTTTGGACAATTTGAAAAACTGTCAGCCTACTGATCATGACGAGCACATTTGTTTCACTTGATTAATCTATTTATTTAAAATTACAGCTCAAAAGTTTGGAACAAAATTTGATGAAACTTTCGAAACTACAATTTTTTTTTGTTTCAAAAGAAATTTGAACAGTTACCATATGATCTCGATGAGTATCGATATGATTGACTTCAACTCTAAATTTATGTCTTCTCACTTGCTAAGTTTGGTCATCTGTTAACTACGTATCTATTTGCTAACAACGAATTAAGAATTTTGTGTTCCTCTTTTAAAACCAAAACATTGCAATTTGAAATATAATGGGCACGCGACTAGATTAGCTTAATTAGTGATTTCGGGTGTCCATCCATTTTTAATAGTTAAAATGTGAACTATTACTTTTTTTCGTAAGCATATGTACAAAAAAGGTGACCATAAAATGTTGTTGTGTTGTTATTTACACTAGAATAAGAAGCTGAGTGCAAGTCTTGAGTCAGGTCCCTGCATTATTTTCCCAAACAATATATTGTCTTCATTAAGATTCTGCCTAATATAAGATACTGGCATATTAAATTTTAATGTTAAAATTGAACAAGAAACCGGGCTATAAAATGGCTAGGTCCTCCCTCAAAAGTCAAATTTTGAAATGCAAGCAAAGTTCGTTCCGTTGCGTTCTTTGTTTCTGTAAGAAATTTCGTACATTTTCGACGAAGTCTTCACACCGTCTAAACATTTTCGTTCATTGGCGAAACGCGTATTTCATCAAAGCTTCGTTATTTGTTTTTACCATTGTTGTACTAGCTTGGCTTTAACTTCCAATTGTTTGAAACAAAATTTGACTCTGAAGTAACTAGAAACTCTGTTCATTTGTTGCACGAAACGACTTTACGCATGAATAGTCCACTTATTTCATGTCACGTTTCTTCGGGAGTTGAGTGACAACTGAAGGTGACGATCGCCATGCTCAGGCACTTTATCGTTTCAAATTATTATACATCAATAAATCAGTTAAATTTTCAATTGTTTCTACTGCAAGAAAAATCCCCATTTTCATAAGCATATGCACAAAAAAGACGGAATAAAATGTTGTTGCTGTTAAAACAAGAATCTAGATAGTTGAATGGAATATATGATAAGGGAAAACTGAATGCAAGTCAAGTTCCTCCATTATCCACCTGAGTATATATATGCTTTTGATTTGCGTTTTCTGCGCAGGCAACATATTATGGTGACTACCCTGGTGGTGGCGCATGCTCTCTTGATCCAATGCCACCGCTGACCAATCAGCCAGGTTGGCTTAAGGTTGCAGCGAGCAGAGCTGATTTCCAAGGTTCACTTGGTTGCGGAATGTGCCTTGAGATCAATGGAACAGGCAAAGGAAGTGGTGTGACTCCTGTCAACGGGACACTGAAAGGAGTCGTTCACGATCTTTGTGGAGGCTGTAAACAAGGCAAGGGATAGGATGATATATCCCTTTAACTAATGAAGTTACCAAGCCGAATAGTTTAAGTGCTTGCTAAAGTCATAGGCATGAGCATTTCGAGCCTATAAAGTACCAAATAACGCTGCATTTTTATCAATTTTACAGTTACTCCCAAAAATATGCGAAAAGGAGGGCGGTAATGTCGATAAGTATTTAGTAGTAAAAAAAGATTTATTTTTGAATCTACCGAGATGGCCATGTGTACACCCTAATCAGTTTAAATATGGCACACCAGAAGCTCATGCTAAGAATTGCAAGGATAACAAGAACGATTAATATTGACTCAGATATTTTTACGATCCTCGTTTAGTTCAGAAACTCTAGAGTACGTACTTTTGTTTGTTCCAGAAACTCGTACAGAAGGCGTAAAACGAAAGTTTTAGAGAAATAAAAAAGAATGCAGCGAACCCGAAATATATTTTTATCAGCCTGTTTTGTTGGTAATACGGTCCAGTTTGCCAAACATAGTGTGATGATAGAGGAGAAATTGGATAGCGCTTTTGCTAGTTACGTTTTTTCACGTTAAACGTGAAATTGAGTTGATAAACATAAACTTCGGTGCAAGAGGACTTTGCACAGATCGATTAGAAATTAAAAGTCATATAGTTTCCTGCCCATACGACAGTCCGAAAGTGCAAGTCAACTTTTTAGATATAATTTCAGGAAGATATAAGAGATTATGTTTATTTCAAACAAAATATTTGTTTGCCTGAATAAGCTAGCTAATTTGAACATCTATATATATATATAAAAAAAAAAATATAAGAACTACTATACCCCTTCTTTGAACCTAATTACTTTCTCTGACGCAAGAGGGGAATAGTGAATAGTTTTCTGGCTCCAATTTAAGGCAACCCAATAAGTTATCTACCAGCAAATGTTTGTCTTACTGCTGTTCAGGAGACCTTGATCTGTACTTTCCTGGAAATGGACGATGGGAAATCACTTTCAAGGCAATTGACTGCCCTATAGTACCTGGGTTGGCTGGGAATATCGAGTTTCGGTTCATCGGAAGTGATTCATCATTTATCAAGCTGCAAGCAAGAAACGCAAGGTATCGCCGGAGATTAATAAGTGTTTATTAGGAAAAGAGTTCTTCCGTTAGGATGAATAGGACTAATTTTAACACTATGAAAATCAGATTTCATTGTTTGCATGCAATGGTTACTGTGTACTACATACACATATATAGCTACAGAGGTACGCGTACCAAAATCACAGAAAAGTATTTTCAACTTAGTCAGGTTTGCTCATCTATTCCTTTGACTGAAAGGATATCTCAGGCATGGGCAGATGCCTGGGATGGGCTATTCAAAGGCTGGTTAACTTTAACCCAGGATTAAGTGGTTCTTTTAAATTACTAACACTGGTTATTAAATGTGAGATCAAGTGACCATCTTGTCCTTAAACTGTCTTTCTCTCGTTTTTGCAACTAACCAATGTTTATCAAATAAAAAAACTTGACCATGCTTGCGCTGGTTCGATATACATCCATGCAGCTAACTTCTCAGACAAAAAGCTCCAAAAGTTTAAACTAAATATCAAGAGTCCTAATTCGATGTAATTGGACATTTTCCGAGTGTATCTTTGAAATTTAACAACAGCAGCTAGCTGAAGTTCCAGACTTTTTGCGTTGCCATTTGTTTTGCTAATATGCGACATATTCAATATTTGTTATGTGACGCAAAATACAAAGAAGCATGAGTATTTGTGTTTTACGACAGTACTGATATGGGACGTTTAAACTTTAACGACTCTTAAAAAAGTGTTTTGGAAACAAGCGTGGCAAGTGAATAAGTTTTGTTTTTGATTTTCAGAGTGCCTGTTGCAGGCATTGAAGTGCTTAAGAATGGCAAGTACTCATGTCTTCGACGCCTTGACGACAATTACTTTGTCGGTGATCGACTGGGCGGTGTTAAAGTACCCATGCAAGTAAGACTGACGGCTGTGACTGGCGAACAAAGAGTGGCACTTATCAAGGCAATACAAAACGATGTGAACCAAAAAAGTAATATTCAATTTTCGGGGGCTTCAAGTGGGGGTAGGTACACCAATCACTTTAGGATTTAAAGGAACCCTTTGCATTTGTCGAAAAAGAGTAGGGTAATCCGGATGTCTTGGCCCGTCAACATACCCAGACCCTAGGCCCTTTTGTCACTTTCATCTGAAAGGCCCACGTCTGCTTCTTCCATCGACGAATGTCCTTGTTATCAATGATTATGCAAGTCAAAATTGTTGCCAATAATATCAATCTTGAATTTCTACTCGTAGCTTAGTTTTCTGCTTATCGAAACACTATCCCTGTGTTATCATCTCTCCTCCAACCCCCTCTTCTATCAGTGCATTTTTAACGTATATAAAAATGGAAACAAAGCTGGTTGAAGTAGCCACCACTACAAAAACGACTTCTTGCTAACCAACTGAGCTACATAAATTCCTATAAGTGTACTTCCTTTTTCTGAACGATCTAGCAACGTGCATCATAAAAATAAGGCCACTTGAAAAAATATTCTGGTTTATCATCAGCGCCCGCATTGAAAAAGTAAAACTGAACAGGAGTAATAGGTTAGCAGTAATATGGACCATATCAAAACTAAGTGTGGCAGTTAGTGGCGTAGATTTACTCGCAAACCAACAAAAAAGTACTAAACCTTAAAATAAGCTCCCTCCCTCATTGAAATGATTTGAAAATTTTGATGATAAACCTGGATATTCTTTAAAGGTCCTAATGTCAATGAAAAATTAGGTTTTTAAAGATTAATCGAAATACTTTTTTTGGAAACCGAATTTAGGCGGACCATCCAGTAGTAAATGCGTTGGACAGGGAGACCAGCCACCTTATCCTCCTGAAGGAATGAGTAAGTAACGAAAAACGAATTCGCCCCTTAAATATATAACTGCATGACGCATATTTACACAAAAATATTTCATCTGCTTTTAAAAATTGACATTTTTTTGAAAAATTAAGTAGAAAGCATGACTTTTTAGGTTTTAAAATATCTAAATGACTAGATCCCTTTAACTTTGACTAAAAAAGTTGTTTTACATTTTGTTTTTTACTAAAGCCAAAAGATGTTTTCAAAGTCTTGTTTAACAATATTCCATTTCACGGTTTCTGAAAAGTAACCAAGCTTCCACATTTCAGACCGAGGCAAAGGCTGTCAATGGCACAGTTAACTGGTTAGAGAAAGTGGTCGAAACCTAATAGACATACTAATAAGCTTCTTACCTATGATAATCTTTTCAATTTCTCTGACTATGCCAGGACAACCTTCGCCTCGGTTTCATGTAGAAGTCTGGTTAGCTTTCAGGAACCGTGAAACGGACTATCATTCGCCGAAGGCGAAGTGAATATCTAATGAATAATCCCCGAGACGAAGTCGACTGGATTATTCAACATCCAGATATTCACTGAGCCTGAGGCGAAAAATTAAAATTATTTAAGATTATCAGAGAGCAAAAAACATTGCCAAAGATTTTGCAGAAAAAATGATTTGTTTTTGTCATTGGTCAGTCACACCGGTATCGACCTCTGGAGTATTTTCACCCGGTGCTTTATCTTTTTAAAACTAGATCAATTGTCATAGGGATATGCATTACCTTTGAAAGCGCGCTATGCAAACATAGTGCTAGAATAGAATAGGGTTTTCATTGAAAGAATTTAACTCTTCCTTCTAAAAATCCATAAAACGCAAGGTGGCCTTTTGGTTGAAAGTTTGTTCACGTGCCGAGATGATTATGAAGCCGGCATAATCCATTAGCCTCAACCAATGATAAAAGCGGAAACTCTATAATCACCTTAGTAATTCTACTAATAAGTGAATACTATTAAGTTTTCATCGCTCGCTAGGCTACGTCATCACGCAAGTGTTTAACTTAGTTGTGCTTTTTATTCTTAATGAAGATTGGTATCTACATCTACATTTTATTAGGTCGGTAAAAATCTTGGTTATCACACTAACTGGGAAGCAAATAAAATAAAAATACTAATTTAAAATTTAAATACTACTATGATAAAATATCATGAAATTTAGAACTTAGTGAATCAAAACGTTGGGAACTATTGATTAAATTAGATTTAAACTATTTACTGATTTTGCATAAACTATATCATTGGGGAGCGAGTTCCATTCATTTAACGTGCGGCGAAAAAAAGATAACTAGCTTAAAAAGTTACCATGCAAGGAGACTAAAACTTAGATTAAAACTCCAAGTTCAGGCCACTTGTAAATAAAAGGCAAAAATTGCTAGTCATTTAGTGCACATTGTAGCCTTTGTGTAAACAAAATGATGAATTTAGAGAGCACGGTAGGATTTTGATGACTTTGAGTTCCTAACTTTGTTGATAGTTCCATTGCAAGTGTTGGTATCCAAAAGTAGCAACTCTAAGACTAAAGCATCGAAAGACGTTGGACCAGGTGGAGCTTCGATGTACAACAAGAACAACAGCGAAGCGTTTTCCAAGGGACTTCTTAAAATGCATTTGCTTCAGAGCTCTCTGAATCTCTCTGCCACAAACAAGACACAAGGACCTGTAAACGTAACTAGCTTTTCATTAAACGCCACGGCAAGGCCAACTATAAATGTAGCGTCAAATGCCTCGTCAACACCAGTTTCGAATCCAATTAAGGTAAGCAACGGCACAAGGTTTCCTGGTTTAACACTTAAAACTGGAGCAACCAGTCTCGGGAACTCTACAAGTGCAAGTAATGAGAGTGTTATAGCAGGCTTCAACGATGGCAAATCTCAAAAACTTCTAAAACCCATTCGCTTTAAAAACCATGATAATTCTTCTAAACACCACAATCAGAATGAGGAGAAGCAGGGTGCGTTACTAAACATCGGCCCAAGAGCCCAGGGCTACAAAAACCTCCCGACTCGTAAGACTAATAAGGGAATCAGGATTTCCGTTGATTCACCAAATGACGCATCGAGGCCTCAAACTATCGGACTTACAACCTACAGCTCAGGGCAAACAACTGTATCTTTATCTGGAATCGACGATATTGGAATTAAGCAAGGTACAGTTTAGAAAAAAGTGGTTGTGCTGTTTTTGTCGCATCATTATGACACACTTTAAGTCTTGGTACATTGTTTTGAAATAAGTATAGTCAGCGTTTCCTGCTTGGCCCTATGCCAACAAAACAACTTCGCTTAACTAAACTTGCATAAAACGAAACTCAAACCAAGGACTTTTGGTTGCATTTGTAAAAGCTGATCTAAAGTTCAATGCCTTACTAATGTGTTGATAAGATTTCTGTTTTTTTTCGAGTTCTGAGTAGTGGTTTGAGAACTATAGGGAACAACACGTATAAATGCGCGTAGCTTAGATTCCCAGATTCAACAAGATTTAATTATTGATGTACTTCAAACATGGTTAATGGCCACGTGATACTAATCGAATACCTTTAAATAGAAATTGTTAACAGTTCTTGGCTTTATACTTTTGTGTACCAATGTAGATACACAAAGTGATGGCGCCGATGCGAGCGATTCAGAAGTCGGAATAACAATTGGGAAAGCTAACAAAAACGACGGACAAGACACAGCAGAAAATACAAATACCGATCGCACTCCAAATAGAGGGCCTTCTTCTATGGGAATTAGTTTTCAAAATCAGAAAAGTGCAAAACAACACCCGAGCAGCTCTGACCTACAATTTCAAGACTACCCTGGCCGTTTAGACCACACTGCCGGAAAACCTTCAGATATTGGTATAGTCATCGAAGACAATGGGGCAGGTAGAAATCCCGATGTGACGTGTTCTATGGACGGGAAAGGCACCACATCCATCTGTATCTCTGATACAGAGTCAGAAACGTTGGGTATGAGGAATCACGGACCTGGAGTCTCTCAGTCTCAGCAACGGCCTGGGGATGTTGTTGTTGAGCGAAGAAAACTGACGAAGAAACGAATCTCTGTACACAACAGACACGTAACTCACAAATAAAGCTTTTTTAAGCATTTCGCTCTGGAGCTGTTTTTTTTTATGCTTAGCCTTGGATTTTGATAGAAAAGGTAAAAATAGTTGTTAAGTAGATGTTTTAAGGTTTTAAGAACAAACATTAACGGTGTTTAATTGTGACAGCGCCATGCTTCAAATGGATGTTCCGACTGCGGTTTCCCAGTATACTCTTATGATATTATTTATGCTTTTTAGATTCCATGCAACCACAAAAAAGTTCCTAATATGACAGTTTAATCTTTTAAGATTAAACTGTCATATTTAGGAAATACCAAAAAAACATGAATAGATAAAATAAAATACCACTGTATCAAAGCCTAATATCATTTTTCTTCAGTTTGTGCCAAGCGTGTGTGGTCAATTTTATGACTTTGGAATGATAGTTTGGCGTCAAAAGTGTACATTTTATTTGAATTCACTTGTAATGTGACAAACTAGTAAAGCTGTTTATTTACGAGTCAAGAGAATATTTTAAGCTGTCTAATCCCTAATTGAGCTTCAAGTAGCAGGTGCCTTTTAGAATATAAAAAATGAAAATAATTGAGTCAATTTTAATGCGAGCAGTCCAGCCTGTAGATTTAAACAACAGGAATCTGTTGCCTGAAAAAGCAGCCAGGTGTAATTTCAAAGCTGATATTGGAATTGTAGCTAAACCTTAACTTTGAAATCCTGTCGTTATCTCACCGTTTACGTGACAGTGAAGAATCATCTGCTTGGAAGTATCGAGGTCTTCGAGGCACATTGGGGATTTGATTCGGTCGGTACTGAAATTGTATGCTTCTGTTATTTACACTGAGTTGCTTGAAAGCTTTATTTAGTAATAATGGAGTTTTAGCTTTATGAAAAAGCGATATTTGCTCGAATCGACTCCAATTAAGTCCAAACGAAGTATATCAGTAAATGAAACTCAACTTCAGTTGAACCCAAATTCCTATCACAACTTAGATAAAGGCTTCTAGATTTCATATATTTTTCGATTTGATCATTCAATTCCGTATTATTGAGTATACAAGAAACGTATATAACATCAATTCTTTGTATTACCACTAGTTATAGAGTCCATTCTGTTTAAATAGGGAATACCATGGCCACTCCATTAAAACATTTTTCTCGGGTTTCGAGTACCTAACTGCAGGTTTTGTTTACCAATACAAACTCAATCGCCAAATAATCTAGATTTGATAAGGAAACAATTTATAGATAGCAAAGAGTTGGTAAGTCAAACAACAGAACTGAATTGGATCTTGAGTAGAATAAAAGGAAATACAAGAAAAGTGAGCGCATGCAAGCCATTGAGAACTGTGACGAATATTTTTGTTATCATACTGAGTTACGTACACACGATTCTAAATTTTTCACATGAGATGTTCAATTCCTAAAAAACCGTTTTGAGCAAGTTGCTTATCATTTTGTTCTCTTATCTGAATAAAATTCCATACCGACTTCCGCCGTTTATTTTGAAAAAAAAAAACAGCAGCATTCTGTTCGAAACCAAACAAGGAAATTCGTTTATACTAGCTCACTTTGAACAGTGTCTTAATTTTTAAAAAACATTCTGTTGAATAGCGTTGATAAAATCTCAAGAAATTTTGTTATAATGAAATTCTGATTAATTGAATGCGAACTAAATACACTCGTACATTATTTGAATGAAAAAGATTGGAGCGAAGCTGTTTCTTAAAAATTCAATTGTTAGCTTTTAGCAATTACTGCTGCAGTCTTTCAAGATATAAAAAAGAATCGTGACGAGCACATTTCGATATAAAGCTCTGAATCTGTTTCACAATAAAACCACGTTCAAGTTTATAACTAGTTAAACTATAAACTGCATTTTCTTGAGTTTTCAGTTATCGACTGCAAGTAAATTAGCTTCATTTGATTCGAGTAGGCCTTAGTCATGTAATTAGTTCAAAGTGTCTGTTTGTTCATTTGGTCATTTCAATTTCGATGAGAAATAAAGCATAACTGTCTAAGATATAAAGCTCAACTCAATATCTACCTGCAAACAATTAAAAAAAAATCATGGCCACCCCGGCCTTGGGGGCTATAGTTCTTTTAGAACAAAATATCATTTCTGAAATAACGAGACAAGGTTAATTACTTGATCGATTACCCTTCCAGAGTTCTGCTAACCCTTTAAACTTGACTGTGCTCTGCATGAGATCCATTCTTGACCGGACCCGCGCTGTTTAGTTCCCTATCTGTCACCCAAGTATCAATAAATTCATAAGTGTTTACTATCTCAAGGTAGTATTTTTTCGAATATGACCTACCATTTATCTTCCTAACACCTTTTCATATGAAACTAATTGTGCGGAGAAGAAACTAGTTTCAACATGGTTAAATACAAGATTGTTTAATTAGGCAGCTAGATGTGTTATACAGTGTAGTATAATGTCATTGCTGATGAGATATTTTTTGTCTTTTATTGGTTTAGTTATGTTTGTTACGAATGGCAACCCATTGGCAGCTTCTTGGTCGGGATGGTATGTCTAAAGGAGATATAACGTTGTAAAGTATGTTTTCGAAGTTTGGAGGAAGTCGTGTTATCGGATAATGTAATTTTTTTAAGTATTATCGATTAAAGGTGCTTATCAGCGCAGCAGGGTTAACGAGACTGCACCAAAACACTTGAGAAAATTGAAACCGTATAGAGGGTAAAAATCATATCGAGAACTTTCGTTGCCAGTTTTCTATAATCTAGGCACAAATAATCGCAATGATCAAAGAAACTGTGTATATTTGCTTGAGCTTATTATCAAAGCCGCAAAAACTACAGCTTAATGTCAACTACCAATGTTATTACGTCATGCATATGAACGCAGGTTTATCTAATAGATAGATAGATAGATAGATAGATAGATAGATAGATAGATAGATAGATAGATAGATAGATAGATAGATAGATAG
>JAOBRD021102867.1:0-27796 GCA_027575215.2 Hydrozoanthus sils | reverse complement strand
ACTGCGTGATCTGAATGACACGATATCAAGAGATTACCAAGAGGGGTGAGTGAGCACTGCGTGATCTGAATGACACGATATCAAGAGATTACCAAGAGGGTTGGGTGAGTACTGCGTGATCTGAATGACACGATATCAAGAGATTACCAAGAGGGGTGAGTGAGCACTGCGTGATCTGAATGACACGATATCAAGAGATTACCAAGATAGGTGAGTTAGCACTACGTGATCTGAATGACACGATATCAAGAGATTACCAAGATAGGTGAGTTAGCACTACGTGATCTGAATGACACGATATCAAGAGATTACCAAGATAGGTGAGTTAGCACTTTGTAATCTGAATGACATGATATCAAGAGACTACCAAGAGAGGTGAGTTAGCACTGTTCGATCTCCGAAAAGTAAAAATCAAAGCTAAGGATTCACTGTGTCAACATATTTGTCTACTCTCAATTATGCAAAATGCCCCTTTGTGTATCTTATAACTTAAAGCGTGCGCCTCAATCTTGAATTATTTTCTACATACCTGCCTACTTGATTGGGGCAACTGAAGCGCTTTCTGAGACGCAGCGTGAAAAAATAAATGGGGATAGAATAGAAAGGCTCCCAAATTATCTTCTCACGCTACGTCTCAGAAAGCGCTTCAATTCCCCCCAAAAGCTTTATACAAGGTTAAGCAGTAATGATTGCTAAGGAACAGAATGTAGATAGGATTTAATTACAATTTGGAGCAAAACCGTACAGAATTCAAATTTTCCATACATTTGTTGAAATTTGTTTGGCGTTCAAGTATAGTGACGGGAGCGTGTACCACCTGTGCTACCACTTAGACAAGCAATCTCACAGCACCACTGTTAAATGGCCTTTGATATGAAATATTTTGTTACGTCGGCAGATAGACTTTGCTAAATGATTAATAGCGGTAAAATAAAATTGTCCAAATCTTTTATGGTTCTCGAGATATTTTAAACTTTTAATGTTTTCAATTGATGACGTCAGTTGTTGGAGAGGTAAATTTTCAATTTTTCAAAATCTTCTGCCAATCGATCCATAACCTTTGAATGAATCTCAGCCTAACTTGGGCTGACGATGTATCTCGAGGTATTCTTCAGAATAGTTACTAATATTAATCCAAAGATTCAGGATTGGTAGGAGATTTTAAAATATCCTGAAAATTTGACTGTTAACAACTGACTCCATCAGTTGAAAACAATATCTCGAGAACCATAACAGATTTTGACAATTTTTTTTCACCGCTCTTTCTCATTTAGAAAGCTCTAATACCGACTGATGTAACAAAACATTGCATGTCACAGGCACTTTGATCTTGCTTTACACTAATACGGCTAATAACCGTTCATAAATTTGCCTAATATAGTAAATGGAAAACTCAGCGACTTGAGGAAGAAACGTGCTTACTGGAGAGTGAGATGGCGACGCTACGAGACGAATTGTCCCAGAAGATCGCAACACATGAGATGCTGCTCATCGAACATAGGGAGACTGGGAGCGAACTAGAGAGATTGAAGACTCGGATAGCTGAGGTTGAATCGGCTCGTGTTATTGAAAGGGGAGAGAATGAACGCCTAAAATTGGAGCTGATATCAACACGGAAACTTTATGGCGAATTGAAGGTTGGTAGCAAGGACTCCCCAATAGATTTTCTGACAGTTTACAACCATTCTTTATGTTAGTACTAAAACAATAAGGAGAGCAGATTGAGTTTGCAATAGAATTACGAAACCAAACGTAATACAAAAAATTTGGTTTTTGTTTCTTCTGGAATCATCTTTCCTAAAAAGATTATTCTAAACATCCTTGAAACAAGTTTAGCTTGAATGGTTACAGCCGTCCTTCCTAGCATTTACGGTCACGTGTGTAAACTTAGATTACATTTTCAAGTTTTATTTTTTTTATCAACTACTCCCCAATCTCCTTATAACTAAACCTTAACATAATTGTAACACGATTCAGTGATAGAGGGAGAAGGGGAGGGGGTGAAGAGGAAATCGTGAATTAAAAGTGTCTCCTGGAGCTAGTAACGCTATTGCTGTTACTGGAACAAAAATAATTCTTTACCTTCAAGCTTTTTCTTTGACCCTTTATCACACTCACTCACTCAACCCTTTACCGCCATGAGGCGCATAGGTCACGTACAAGTGTTCTCCACTTTCGTCTGTTCAGTCAGCAGTTTTACAGTTTTCCCGGGGCCTCATAGTTCTTGCTCTGTAAATCTTCGCCAGGTGGCTCTTGGTATTCCTCTATTTCTTTTTACATGGGGGTTCAAATTTAGTGCTTGTCTTGTGACATCTTCTGGTTTGTGCAGTGTGTGTTTGATCCAACCCCATTTGCGGCGTATAAATTGCACCTCCACTCACTCTTTTCCTGTACTTTCCTACAGATCCTCGTTTCTGACTCTTTGACTATTACCGTTTCTTTTTTACCTTTACTACTTTTCTACCTTTACTTTTTATACAGTGAATTCCATCTAAAACATTCAACTTTTACCAGGTATTGCATGAAACGTTGCTTGGCGAGAAACAAGTTGACAAACAGCCGGTTAGCTCGGACTCGATAGAAAGTGATGAATATAACACAGAAAAACAACGGCTAATGACAGAGATCTCACTACTCAACAAACGCATAGCCATAATGAAGGTATGTATCCACGTCTGAAGATTTCGGACCTAAATTAAATCTGAAGGGCGCAAGAGAGTTAAACAATGTTTTACCAATAACATACATTATGGAAGAAATTATTGATTCATAAGTTGAAAGCTCAGAGAAAATTCTGAGTCACTGACGGGAATCGAACCCGCAACCCTCTGATTAACGGTCAGATATCTCTACCCGCTGAGCTACAGAGACTCACATGGGGAGCCGAGTCACGGATAGAGCATCTGACCGATAATCAGAGGGTTGTGGGCTCGATTCGCGTCAGTGACTCAGTATTTTTTCTAAGCTTTCAACTTGTGAATCAAAAATTTCTTCAACTATATATCCAAGTTTGAGATTATACCATTTTTTCATTTTCAAAAGACGCATAAAGTATTACTTGCATTAAAAATTTGTAAAGCATTTTTTTCAAAATCTTGGCTTAGTATTGGCGGCTATCAAGTGCATGCTAGTTGATTTGGCCGGCAGTTTATATATGTCAGTGTGCTTATTTTCTCAGACATAAAGTTCTTTATCTGGAAATGTTTTCATCTAAAAACAGACCTGTAAGACGAATTAGTTTTTATCATTCATGAAGAAATGATTATTTTTTAACGGAGAAATTAAAAGAAATTAAATTTACTTTATAAGGGCAAAAAGTACCGATGTCTCGCATGACACGAAAGAAAAACTAAACCATGTACCTAAACCCATTCTGATACCTTAATTCTAACCAACAGTCGACGTATGACAGTGGCCAGGCTGAGAAACAAAAGCTAGAGGAGAAGCTTTCGGCACAACAGCGGTTCATCAGGAGCCTGGAACAGAATATACACTCCTTAAATGAAGAGAAGGAACGGAATGAGTCTGACCTTCAGACCACGAGACACAAACTAGCTGACCTAAGCGCTAGATATGAAGCCATCAAGACAGACAGAGACAATATCCAGGTTTGTAGTTCTTGCTTACACTTGTGTGGTACAGAGGAAAGGATATTAAAAAGAAAAAAAAACATGTTTTACACCATATTTGGTAGATCTCGATACCCTGTAATGACGTATCTAAGTAGAGTCAGTGGAGATCTACTAGGATCAAACTACTGGATAATTAAAAATTGTCCGAATTTGAAAGTTCTGCATCTTCTGAGTTAATCTTTCTGGGTTGTAGACCTTGTTCTCTTCTTGGGAATGGTGTGCAAACAAAGTTTAACTTGAACAATGACCTGGTTTATATTTGAAATCTTCTCTCGTAAATAAAATATGCTACACAGTGCACACAAACCTTAAGCTGTTGATGCCACATCGATTCTTTGAGTTGGTAATTCCAAGAAAAACACTGCAACCCATGAATATTCTAACTTACTCAAATTACTTTCTTTACCTTTTCACTCCCAAGAATGCTTAATAATTTTTTTAGAATTTCTCATAACTTATGTCCAACAATGTTTACATGATAAGTCTGGGAGAACTTCGTAATTCATCTTTAAGAGTTCTTGGTGGATGATCAAGTTTCATATTCTCCTCAGTTCTAATCAGCTTGCTTTCTTTCGTTGCATGTAACGAGAATCTAGATGTTGACGAAGTCTGTGAGAGGGTTCAAGGAATTCTCCATTGAATAACATGGTTGGTCTCAAACATAAGTCTATGTCCATAGCAGCGTGCAACTCAAATTTGACAATCCTGTACAATAATCTAACGCCAAGCAATTTAGTCAAAATATGGTTTGAATTTCCCGCGTGCCGCCATTTTTGAATGTGACGTGTTTTGGTTGAAGTGTGAGACCACCTGTCGTTCAGTGTTATTAGTGAGATTTAGCAACGCGTATACGTGAGACGGCAAACGTCAATTTGCCGTCTGACGTTTGCTGTATTTTTGTCTTGTTTTCTTGGTTTTAGCTTCACATTGACGTGCGCTTCAAGCAAAAACACGCTAGCGACTCGAACTAGCTATAGACTGGTAACTATTGTCAAGTAAATTAACAGCAAATAAAATCTTTTTCTGAAAGTACACTTATAAGCAAAAAAGTTTTTTTTTACTGTTTGTATGTCACAATTAACAGTTGTTTGATTCTCGTTGATGAAACTTGCCAATTGGCACTATGAGAACAATTTTTTGTGTTATTTCTTCAAGTCAGCTAACTGAACATTAAGCATTACATCCCTTTACCTTTTTTGCGACTTAAAATCTATTTTTATGCTTAAAAAAATATAAAAAAAAATCACACGTAAATATCAAACGCGAAAACCCTTACCTAGGCGTACGTACGGCAAACGTAAAACGGCAGACGCGGGAAAATCTTGCTGACGTGATCACATTTCACGTTAGCGTCTTGCGTTTACGCGGTGCTAAATCTCCCTATTGTATTCATAGAGACTAGAGACTGGCACTGCAGTCAAAACACTCGGTCACGTTCAAAATGGCAGCGCGTGGCAAATTCTAACCGTTGAAAAGATAAACCTGAATTGCTTGGCGTTAGATTAATGAATAGGGTTATCAAATTTAAGCTGGTGATATGGACACAGTCTTAATGAAAGTTTTATTTGAGACTCATATTGTTATACAGTGGATGAATCCTTTTATACGCTTTTTTAAAAATAAGAATCAGTAAATTTAGTTTGGACCAGGCTCTTAAAGTTCGAAACTGAGTAAAGTATAAAAATAAAACAGCTATCGAGTCTAAGCCTCAGCTTGTTCATAAACTGTTCTAAAATTTGGCCAGTTCTTAGCCATGTTATTCTTATAAAGTTATTCTTTTATACAGCGTGAAATGCGCTCGAAAAAGCTCTCCCTTAATAAAAAATATAATTCCTCAAAAGAAGTCCCTTTTCTACTCTCAGCTCGAAACGCAGACACTGACTCAAAAGCTGACAAAGCTTGAAGCTGATCTTGACCTGTCATCAGTTCATTCGGACTCCATGTCTCAACTTGACTGCTCAAACTCCTCGCGGCTGGATTTGTCCTTCAGGCGAGTCCAGGAGAGAGACGAAGTTCTAAAGCAAGAAGTGATGGCAGCCAAACGAAAAGTGTCTGCATTGGAATATGAACTGAGAGGAGCTAAAGAGCGTTTGGAGGGGATGAAGATAAATCTTAAAAAATGCGAAGAGAAGGAGAAATTGTTGAAGGAAGAAAATGTCACCTATCAGGTATGTAAAAAAACCCAAATGGTTGATACAATCAATTGCAATGTTTTGGTATCTATACCGTCATTTGTCAGAGTAACTCGATGATAAACCTTCCAAAAAATGGTTGATGTTATTACCACAGTGTTTTTTAAACAATAAGTAACAATGCTCGGCTTTTCAATATCACATCGAGGGCAAGAAATTGACAAGGACTCTCGATGGAGCTCAAAAGTTTTGTACTTTCAAAATATTGTTTTTAATAACAAACGAACTAATAGTACCTGATGCTCACAAGCCATGGTAGTTCATGGTAAAATGTAATCTTTATGCTAACGCAAGCGAAAGCTTGAAATAATGGTATGAAAATGCAACAGTGACTTTATATCAGGACCTAGCCGTTAAAAAGACGATTAACCCCAATCCAGATTTAATTATCATAACAACCAAAAGGTTTTGTTAAGAGTTAAACCTGGTTTAAAGTTAATCGACCGGCCCCAGAACAACGAGACAAAGCAACTGTCTTTTGCTACGTATTGCAAATTTAGAATCAACTAAAAAAGCTTTTCCTATCAGAGCAGTAAACTTTTTAATTAAAAGGAACAAAATGTCATGTGGATCATTGTTTCTTAAATAACCTTTTCCTTCCTTTTACCTCTTTTTGTAATTTAGAAACTGTTCTTTTTGAACTTGAAGTATTTTCATATAATTTTTGCATTATTTTGCATTTCATTTGTTAATTTAATAACAATAATTTTCGTTTCAAAAGAAACTACACAAAGAATTAGCCTGTTTAAATAACGGTATCTATTTAATACGTTGGCGCAGCATTTTACGTCATAATTATCAATTTTCAAACCCCTTCCCCCTTATTAGAAGTCTAGTAGTAATTTCTTTATTCTTTTAAACTATTAAATGGTTTCAACCTTCATACAGACTCGTACAGCTGAGTTGGAGGCTACTCTCGAAACGTTGGGTGACCGGTTGCGTGACAGTGAGAACAACCTTGTGACTGCTCAACATCGTGCTGAAACATTTGCGTCACACAACAGAGCTTGCAAACAAGAAAAGGCTGAGCTTGATTTCGAGATCCAATCGCTTCGCGCCAAAATTAGCCGTTTGGAGACTAGGATTGAAGACTCTAACAAACAAAAAGAATACCTGCGCCTTCATTGTCAACAGCACAGCGGTGTTTCACAAGTGGGCCTGAAAAACTACGCAGTACAGGTGAATGAAAAAGACGCACAGGTAGAGAATCTAATGAAGAAATTGGTGGAGAAGGAAGGCATTATTGAACAACTTCAAGCAACTAATGCTACACGTGTTTCAGAATTAGGCGAAAATGATACAGAACAAGAACAAAAAAGGAAAGAATTCGTAAAAGCGGACCAGATAGAAGACAATAAAGAGGACAAAAGCTCTCTCGAGGTGAATCGCCTAAAGAGATTGCTGGAAATAAAACAAGCAGAGTGCGACGAACACAGCAGTGAAATAGCAAGTATGCGTCAAACACTTGCCACGCGACAAAACCCTTCCCACCCCTCCTCGGAAGACAGACACCTGGAAGATGAAAGGAAAGAGAAGATCGATGAGCTTAAGCAGCAGCTACAGAACATGCGCACTGCGTTTGAGGAGCAAAGTAATGAATGGAATCTTCTGAAGGAAAAGAATGAAAGCAACCAACCCAGTGTCGTTGATATCGAGAAAATGCGAAATGAGCTTCGGCAAAAAGTGATTGGGGAGTATGTGACTGAACTCGAGAGACTGCGTGACGGGCAAGCGAACTTCGACAAGCAAAAGTACGAGTTGGGAGTAAAGAAATCAGAATGCGAGGCGCTAAACGCATACATTGCCAAACAGAGACAAGAGAAGAACGAAATTGCAGACGTAAATGAAAAGCTTGCTGGTGAGATAGAGAGACTGCAGAAGTACATAGAAAATTTAGAAGAACAAAGTAAACGCTCTGGAAATGTAAATGATGATTGGAGCTCTATAAAAGAACTAGCTAACCAAACAGAAGATCTCAGGAAACAGCTAGTAGAAAAAATGAAGGAATACAACAAGCTAGAGTTGGAGCATTCCAATTGCTCGAAAGGGAAGGCAGCGAACGAAGAAGTGAGTAAGGAAATTGAGAATTTAAAGAAGATGTATGAGCTTAAGAAAACTGAATGTGAACAGCTTAACAGCTATATTGACAAGCAACGCCAGGAAAAGAGCGAGAACGAAGTCCTTAAGCTACAACTGAAAGAGATGAATGAAAGCTCCAACCGTGACTCACCCAGTAAGGAAAACAAAGAAGTTGAAAGTGCAAACGAAATTGAAAATTTGAAAAACAGCTTAGACCTCAAAATTTCAGAATGCAACGGCTTAGCAAAACGTTTGGAGATGGACGACATTGAATGTAAAAAGCTAGAAAACTTAAAGAATCGATTGCAGGATGAACTTTACGATGTAAGGAAAAAATTGGAGTTGAGGAATGCAGAATGCGAGGAGCTGAAGCAAAAGGTTATTTTGTTTAACCAAAAAGAAGGAAACTCAGAACTCAGGTTTCAAGAAATGGTTTTGGAAATTGAGAGCTTGAAGCGGATTCTAGAGGTAAAGAAATCAGAATGCGAAGAACACAGTACAGAAATTGCGTCTCTGAGACAGATTGTCACGAGGGAACAAGAACTAGGCACTACAAAGCGCGAAGTTGAGATGATAACACCAAATATGACGTAGGAAGTCTCAAGTACGATATTTGCTTTTGTAATGCCACCCTTTTTATCGGGGGGAAAGGCAACCGACAGTTTCAGCTTCATTTAATAAAAACTTTCATGGTCTGAGAAACCACAACAGTCTCAACTGTCACCTTTTAAGAGCTACATAAAGAAAAAAATTAAAGAATTCTAAATTGGTAGAACTTGATTGTGAATGACAGACTGTGAATTATGAATAGAACTTTTTGAAACGAGTAGACAACAAAAATCAGAATAGCACTATTTTAAATTTATTTTCAGTGCTCTGTTTTAAATATTTTTGTATTCTTCAAATTAATTTTCGGATGTGGTTTGAGGGTAGCCTTTCCCTTTACGTTGGTTGTGAACAGCTGGCATTGTAAAAACAATATAGCGTTTTCCTTGCAGATTAACTATGAAAAAGATTTCACTTTAATGACACTTTGATAGAGTTTTAGTGCACCTTAAAATATCTAACTTTATTTATGAATAACCCTAAAACAAGGGAGAACGATGCTTTGGTGTGTTTTCCAACTTGCCTAATCAGCTTGATAACTATAACGATAGTGTGATTACAGCGATGATCATTAGTTGTGAGAATCCATGCATTTGTAATAAGATAATGACCAGGAAGATTAAAGTTCGTGTTGATAACAAACGACGGATGACAGACTCATTATTTCTTCAAGTATACTTAAAAAATCTTCATTCCCAGCAACAAGGCCTCACTTGAATCTATATGTTGTACCTAAAAAAAGAACTCTTAATCATGTTTGTGGCTGACAACGAATATGAAAACGAGAAATACGATGACAATGACGATGACGATGACAAAGACGATGACGAAGAAGATAACGATGATGGTGACTCTGAAAACAACAACGATGACAATGGCAATGATTATGACGATAAAGATGATGGTAATTCTGACAGCAACACCGATGACCCTGGTAATGACACTGACAATGACGATGACACTGACAATCACAGTGACAACAACAATGACCATGATAGTGACAATGATCATGATGATGGTGACTATGACAACAACAACGATAACGCTAGTAATGACGATGACGTCATTAATGACAATGATGATGAACATGATGATGTCACTGACAACAATGATAACAGTAATTACACAAAGGTTAATGCTGTACCTACAAAACTCTGGAACTATTTATAAGGGAGCATGAATATTTCATATATATTTCCCTTTGCTAAATGGCCCCGTTTCATTTTTTTAAATATATTTTTTTAAAGTTCTATTGCAAAATTATTCTTTTTCGAAGACTCCGTTCCTATTTGTCTCTACAAAGTTTTTGTTGTTTCTTAAAGTTGCTGTTTTGGAAGACCTCCTTCAAACGTCCCAATGTGTAATACTTCATCTTCATAAGTTTAGCTGTTTTACCTTCGTTTTTTTCTGATCATGTTGTTTGTTAATGTTGTACTGAGTTTCTCTATTAGCGTAAACAAGAGCTTCTGCTCGTACATCTCTAAAGTAAAACGTTAAACGACAGTCAACAGCTCATTACACACCAATTTTTCTGTCACCTCTGAA
Organism: Hydrozoanthus sils; assembly: GCA_027575215.2. Classification (NCBI taxonomy): domain Eukaryota; kingdom Metazoa; phylum Cnidaria; class Anthozoa; order Zoantharia; family Hydrozoanthidae; genus Hydrozoanthus; species Hydrozoanthus sils. The sequence goes on along the minus strand of JAOBRD021102867.1, from coordinate 17,742 downwards.
TCCATTTTGTGTACCTTTCCATTTTTTCTTTGCGCTTGCACATTTCTTTTCTTTTTTCTTGGAAAAAGGTGTACCAAGGTGGATATGCTAGCGCTTTTGTTGAAGATACCAAGGTGTAGCGTTTGCCTGCACATAATTTTCCTGAAGGCATCGCGAAAAGCGCGGTTCATAACTGTATAGATGATAGGGTTCATCGCTGAATTAGAATAATGTAGCCATTTTGCGGTTGTCGGCATTGGCTTAACAATGCAGCTTCTACAAGACACGTATATTGTGTTCATCAATATGAACGGAGACCAACAGACTATGAAGGATCCCATAACTATGGCCAGCGTTTTGGCAGCTTTTAAGTCAGCAACAAAAGCTTTCCTGAACATCCTGAAAGAGTTCTGGCTTGTTAACGTCGGCCTTTGTTTTTTAAGTGCTCCATACGAGATATGGCCTCTGCTTGTTGATGAAGAAAGACGTGATTTTCTCTCGTACAACACAGGCGCGTCGATTGAATTCCCGTTTCGATCGTCTATGTCTGTTGGCGCTTCGGATATTTCTTGACACACGTGGTATCCGCCGCTCCCCTGGCGTCGTATTTTACCCGCTTGCTCATGCGCAACGCGAAATATCTGAACGTAACAAAAAATCATCACTGGTAGTGGCACAAAGAAACTAGCAGTTGCCACAACGTACGGGTAAAAGTGCTGCCAGTTTGACGAATAAAATGGCGATGCCCGGATTCCTGCAACAATTAGAGAATAACCCCAAACAAAGACCATGGCCAACTTAGCTCGGGTCTTAGTAAGCTTAAAGCCGTATTGGTATGGTGACGTAATCGCGTAGTATCTGTCAATAGATATAATAACCAGGTTCATAATGGAAGCAGTGCCGGTTACAATATCGAGGCACAGCCACCAAGTGTAAATGGAGCTGTCCACAGGCCAACCACCCAGTTGGTACACTAACCACATTGGCATACTTCCAAATCCAACCAGCAAGTCGCTTATTGCTAGGGAAACCACAAACTGATTAGTGACGTTCCGTAGCTCTCTGCAGAGGCAGAACGCAGTGCATACCAGTATATTACCAAATATGGTTGCTGCAATCAGCACTCCAAGCACGGAGACGGACCATATTACTACGCTGTCAATAACATTCGCTGGTCCTTCATGGATACTGTCGTTTGTGGAAATGTTCCTTGAAGTAGAAACCACTTGAGATACCATGACCTCGTTGGACAATCATTTAATATGCAACGTTAGTGATTTTAGGACCAAAGCTGACTTATTGACAAAGTTGTATTATTTATGCACGATATACCCCAATGTAATCGGAAGGGCAGTGGTGTTGACTTTTCTATGAAGCTTCGACGCAAGTTCCTGTGCGATAGAAGGGACAATAAATGATAAGAAATGAACCCGCGCAAAAAGCAAAATATGAAAAAATATTATATTTTAGATAAAAAATTTTTAAAAAAGCGTGTGCAATTTCACTCAGAGTTCAATCACTTTTCAATGAGAGGGCGCACCAGCGATTTTATAGCAAACCCGTTTTGATGTGTAATATAATTTCGCTGGAACTCTCTAGATAATTTGTTTTTGTACAACGTTCTTTAGTAAGGACTATTCTTCTTCAAATTCGAGTTTAGTCAAACGTTACACTTCTCAATTAATTTGAATTCTGAAATTAGAAAACAGATTTAATTTAGGTCACTTCTCAACAAGTTCTAGTTTCCAGAAAATTAATAATACGGGGCAAACAATTACTTACCAGTCCCGACCGGTAGTTAGGTTTTACAAGACTTCAATGTTGCTATCCTGAAAGATGAAACATCTAGAGCTAATGGTTTCTGCAGATAATTAAGCAAATAAACAAGCTAAGATTTTTAATGTTTCCACGTAACACTTACCTTAAATGTATATGTAGCAAAGAAGGCTTACTTGCAATTAGTTTTTCCTTCACAAAGCGATCCACGATCGGCTTACATTAAGTAATTTTTGGAACTAGAAATAGGCGAGTTGAAGTCATAAAAAGGGATTGTTAAATATCAAGACGTTTACTGGTTCGTTTCGGAGTTCCATTTGCGAAATATAATTGCAACGTTATCTAATTGTTATGCGTGCAAGACAATGTCGTTTGTTTGGCGTCATTAGGAGCGAAGAAAAATGATTGCATGAAATCATATTGCTAAGTAAACGACCTTTGTCGCGAAACAGAATAGTTTTGACATAGCTGTCGGATTTCAGTTGAGGAAGACGCAAACAGTAGGCAAATTCTAGTGCCATGTTTTGTTGTCGAAGTGATCGATTGTAATCTTTGGCGAATTTTCGAAGATGAGAAGTCATCCATTTATTGTGAATCATTTTGCGCCAAGCTTTTGTTTCCTGTGTTTTGTAAGAGGGCGGTAAACGACATCGGATAAAAGACACAATTTGGCTTAATTACAATCAAGTTCACCCGAAAACATAACTGAAAAATCGCTTGTTATCGAGAAGAATAAAAGTTCTCGTCGTAAGAAGCTTTTTATATAATTTATTTTTGGCTATTCTAAGCTCCGTAGACTGGAGTGAAATAGATGGGTTGAACTTATCCGAATGCACTGTGTGATATTGCCCCTAAAACAATGTGATACTAGATTGAGATAGAAAATAATAAATCCAATACTAGTTTTCTCCAATTAGGCACACGGCAGTACGGCTCTGGGCAATACTCCTAACGTTTAGCGATTATGCGCTATATTTCTGCTTTCGCTTCTATCACTGTCAAAACACGTTTACCTGGTTCGAATTAAAACGACTCTATCATTGAATAATTTCAAAAATGTAACATTGAAGAGAATTAAAGACACAAAAACATACGACGTACCGTTTGACAAAAAGTTTGAAGTGTGTTTTTCATGTTTTATTTGTTCTCTTTGGACGAGATCGAGTGACGGCAAGCGAGGGCGACTTCCGCTATTCGCAAGTTGTTTGTGGCATTAGAGATTAGTATTTTAAAGTATTTTAGAATCTGACAAATTTCAAAGACAGTGGATATTTTAAGAGCTTGCAAACACGCGCGAGTAAGCCTTTCACACGATTTGCACATTAAAAGCACTATATTCTTAAGAGAAAACTATTTTCTCAAAGATATTTTTGCTGATTATAAAAAACCGCCTGTCGCATCATTTGACAGAAAAGTAGACATTTGACACCCAATAACTAAATATTTAGAATTACTTCGAACGATCTATTCCCAAACCAATGAAAATGCTTTCCAATTTCAAAATCATTTTCTTCCGCCGAGTCATTTTATAACGATTGATATTAAGAAATAAAGCAAACATCAGAAAAAGCGGCACATGTACACGATCTAATCGTTTCGGTAAACGAAAAAAGAAATATTATTTTATTTTGCTCTTTTAAAATAATCCGTTAGGACAAAGTGCAATTAGGATACTCCGCCCCTAATACAATAGAAAAAAGGGATTTTATGCGATAACAAAAGTTTTTCCGGTAATTTGCAAGTGTACTTCGGAACAGACCAGCTGATGATTTCGAAATCTCCTTTTCCGCAAGTTATTAAAACACCCATTATCCCTTCGTTATCAACTTGCTCTGCATAAATGATATTCCAAGAGACATACAGCTTTTCTGGAATTAGAAGTTGAAATTCTACAAATTAGAAGCTCAACCAACAGAGAATTCAAGCAGAATACTTTTTACACGTGTACAACTGGAAAAAGATAAAAATATACCCACTCTTTCGCTATCTAGGACGCAAGTCGATTATATTGATATTCGACTAAAATCTTGCCCAATACTTTTAATTTTTTTTTAGTTCAAAGGCAAATTTCTAGCGTTGACATTTAATGCATGATAACAATCAAAAACGCAAACTAAGATTGTGATTTTAATTTCCAAACCTAAAGAAACGAAACAGCATTAAAAGGTACATTATTTTTTCAACATTACATCTAATAGCTTTCGGGTGGTAATAATTATGAAGAAAATGATTTTTCCTTTTTTGTTTAAAGTCTGCCGTGTAGGCAAAAAGTTTTTTGTAATAGTACTTTTGCTAACATAGCGGCAAGTGGCAATAAGCAGAATATTCATTAACATGAATATTTAGCGCCGGTTGCTTGCAATAATATTTTATTACAAATACCGTCGGCGGTAGTTCATAGTAATTGCTATTGATTGCGCATGCCTTCCATAATGGCACTCCAGTTTTGACACAAAGTTTAGTTTTACTGCCTTGTACTTTAAAATAACTACAACTGATCATGAATTTGGAGGAAGATTATGGTAAATTTTGTTTTTGTTGCCTTAAGCCATGTCTTGAATTAGGTTTTCGTGGAACAATTACTGGCGAGAGCGATACACGATCAAATCTTAGTCGCTAAAAATACACTCATAGATGCTTTTGATAGCAAAGTAAAAATGTTGAATCTTGCAATCTTCAGCTGGAAAATATTTCTTGGGTATTATCAAACCTGTGTATTCATTATAAGTTTGGTTAAAATTCTTCTAATTTAACAAAACAGCAAAAGCCTGTACAAGATTTGAGTACTTATATTAAACGTGATTTTCCCACTCACAAAATGTGTTTATCAACTCGTAAAAACTTTCACCAAAACATGTTGGTATTGAAATTTAAAATCACAATGGAATTCCATATTTTTTGTTCAAGTTATTACTAAATCTACGAAAATAGGTCTTAAGAAGTATACAGAAAGTAAGTTGGGTTATAATTATACCCAGTTTTTTTGGTGCTGTCCTCTATATCAAAATTCAAAATATTTGTTGTTAAATTCCCCATTCTAGTTCGGATTATTTCATCGAAGTAGCTTTTTGTATTTCATGAAAATAGGACCTTTTACCAAAATGAGATAATTCGACTTAACAGAGCAGCCTTTAATATTCAACTAAATTTGCAGTTGAAGTGTTGAAGAGATGCTACTTTTTTCAAATTTACTTACAACTATAAGTATAACAGCTTGATTCAGTTTTCGTATACTCTTTGCGAAAAATTATTAAACTAGAAAAAGTGATTACTGTCGGTCACTTAGCCACAGTACTAGTTGACGTTTGAACTTTTGAAAAAACAAGCGGTCAAAGTGTTCTAGTGACTATTACCCAAAGCAGGTCTTTGGTGTTCAACGAATATCAAACGTCAAAATTTGAAATGGTTTTACCCGTTCTCACATTTGTTTATGCAAGTATTTGTAGTAGTGGCAAAAAATGTTCTCATTCAACATAATGCTAGCATACAAACAAGAAAAATGGAATCAATGCAGATAATGAGGCGGTAGCCGCAACGTAACGAGAAATTTATTGGTCATTTATGAAGACGTGTTTTATTGTACCACATACTAAAGAAAGTAATGCACAAAAATAGTGTAGCGCTGACTGAATGCACAAAGTGGTAAACATAAGTTGAAGAGTTAATGACCTAGCTATAGCACTTAACCTGCCGGCTATTGGCCCATCTAAGACTTCAAAGTACAGACCGCGTACCGCTTCATTACTCGAAGTGTCAGTGAAATGATTTGTTTTTCAACTTCAAACTTGAGAGCTCTTGACAAAATTTAAGTGCATCCGGAAGCTATGAATTGCTATATAACTGTCATCGTTGATAAACATTAAAGATTAAGGATAACAAGTTGTTTGTAATGACTGTGTAATATTTTCACCCTTATTGGTCACAATTAAGCTGGCTATGACAGACAAGATGTACGTTCATTGGTTTTCTGAAGCAGAATTTTAAAAAGCTTTAATATCACTTGTCGATGCTTAGATTTGTAGACATAACTGAAATGAAGTATTTTTTTCACCTTCAGCTATATATTATATAAATTCTCTCAACACTAGCAATGAGTCTTCCAAATTGGATAAACTTCAAATGGCCTATTAAATGTTCTACTTGCCAAAAAGCGAGAAACTTGGGCCATTCCCGTTGCTTGGTAATCTAAACCAATGACCGTTAGTGTGTTCTCCTTGTATGAAGAAGTTTCTTAACAAGCTATTAAAAGCGTATACGTCTGTATATAACTGAGTTGGTAAGATTCCGTGCAATTAGTACCGAGTGTTGTGTTCGAGAACTTATATTATTAATTACGACTTTTCATTTTAGATTTTGGAAGCTGAGAAACAAACGATTTTACCTTGAAAAGTAGAACGACTTGTGATATTAATTAATTATTCTAACTTTTGAACCAATCGATGAAAACCTATAAAGACTAAAGTGACCATTCGTTTTGCTTGTCTTGCCAGAATAGAAATGCTCGGTGTTATTCATTCTAAAGTTTTGAACCAGTTGACGAAACCTTATAAAGTGACCATTCATTTTGCCAGAAGAGTAGAAATGATTGGTGTTATTCATTTTAACTATTGAACCAGTTGGTGAAACCCTATTAAGTGACCATTCTTTTTGCTTGTCTTGAAGAGTAGAATTAATGATTGGTGTTATTCATTCTAACTTTTGAACCAGTTGATCAAACCTTTAAAGTGACCATTCATTTTGCCTGTACATGTATGAAGAGTAGAAGTGATTTGTTTTATTCATTCTAACTTTTGAACCGGTCATTGAAACCCTATAAAGTGACTACTCATTTTGCTTGTTTTGAAGAGTAGAAATGATTGGTGCCTGTTATTCATTCTAACTTCTGAACCAGTAATGTAAACCCTAGAAAGTGAACATTTATTGCTAAATGTCTTTCAGAGTGGAAATGATAGATGTTGTTCATTCCAACTTTTGAACCAGTTCATGAAACCCTAAAAAATGACCATTAATTTTGTTCATCTCTTGAAGAATAGAAATGATTGGTGTTATTAATTCTAATCAGTTTTTTAGAAGCCTGTAAAGTGACAAAGTGGCCATTCATTGCTTCTCTTTAAAAGAAGAAATGATTTGTGTTATTCATTCTAACTTTTGAACCAGTTGATGAAACCCTATAAAGTAATAATTTGTATAATGCTTTTCTTGAAGAGTAGAAATGATCTAACTTTTGAACTAGTTGGTGAAATCCTATTAAGTGATCATTGATTTTGTTTGTCTTGAAGAGTAGAAATGATTAGTTCTATTCATTGTAACTTTTGAACCGCTTGACAAACCCCTTAACTTTAAGTGCCCAGTTTTGATTTCGAAAAGTAGACTTGATTGCAATGAATGTTCAATGTTTCAGTAAGCTCTGCGGATTTGACGCTGAAATTTGCTGCCTAAACTGATTGGTAAAGACTTTGAATTTTTGCCTTTCAATTCTTTGCCAAAAGAGGGTGAATTCTAAGTAAAAGATTTAGTTTTGTCTTAACTTTGCAATTGTAAAGATACTTACCAAGTCAACGAAGAAGAATTAAAGAAACCAGATAGCGTTTTGAAAGTACGTCCGCTCAGGAATGTCAACTCGGGGTTTCTCTAGGGAAGCTAAACGTTAATTGTGCTGTAACCCAAAACTGTGACAGCCCGCCCGGCGCCTGATTTCCTACTTCAACTTTCTGTATCCTCCATTCCTTTTCGTCTTCTTGTATGTTTTAGACAGCCGGAAAATAAGATAGGATTCGCCAAACTCAAAATCGCAGAACTTCGGGAGAATTAAATTTGAAAGATTCGTGTTCTAGCATGAAACTTTCTTCTGTCGAGTAATTTTCTTAGTAACTAATTATTTATAAAATTTTTAACACATGAATAAGTCAAATAATCTAAAAAAACGCTCTCATCTGAGTGGTCCTTCATTTATGACAGCCAGATATACTTGCCTTTCAAATGAAGTTAATTGGTTTCTTTAATTACGAAAAAAATCCAAGCAATATTTATTAAAGGGGCGACTGAAACATTGAGATTCAACTTAATGCAATAGCTTGGTAAGACAAAATCTAATGTGAATCAATTTAAGGTGAAGGTCAACGTAAAAGTAATTAAGAATAAGGCAAAGTTAAACTGGATTAGAGCCTATACTAGAACTAATTGTAAAGTTCTACAAGACAATTATGTCGGCGAGTGCCCTAAGGTGCGAAGGATTATGGGTCAAGTTGAAAATGTAATGAAATACGTAATGGTTGGAGTTACGGTAGAGTTAAGAGTTAAGGTTAAGTTAAAAGCTTAAGATTAAGACAGCAATAAAACAGGGCAAGAAAAAAAGTAAAACCAAGTTAAAAGTAAAAGTTTGGGGAACAGGTTAAGTTACAGGTTGAGATAAACGGTAAACTAAATGCTTAAGGGGGCTCTTAAGGTAAATGGTTTAAGGTAAACGTACGATAAAGATGAAGGTAAAGCTTAAGCAACTGTAGAATTAGGGGTTAAAGTTAGAGAAAGGATAAGGGTTGGGAAACGTCAAGTTAATGAGATGCTATGCATTCAAGATCTAAAACCAGCATCGAATGTTCAGTCGGACTCTCTTCGTGCTAAAGTTTCTTTGCCTGTTTTTGCATTATTTGCTATATCTGTAGTACACTCGTTTCGTTGCCATGGTAACGGGTTTGCTTATGCGTCATTTTGTCAGGTATTTAGAGCTGTTTTTTTTTGACGTGCTATTATTGGAGACTTGTGACGAGTTTGTCCGTGACTAGCCTCGTTTAGTCGCAATTTCATGGTGTTGCATGATATTTTCAAAGTCAAAATTTGCTCGTGGTTGATTATAGTTCTCGATATTATAATTTAAAGCTTTGTCATGTCTAACAGCAAAATTTGCTGTTAAAAAACGCAAGAAGCGGTGTTTTCATAAAAATCGTCATTCGATGGAAAATGACAACATAGAAACAGCACAGTGTGCTTCGCTTCGCCCACTGACCGACAGAGAGAAAATCCTGAGGTAGTGTCAGCTTCGGCTCAGAAACTAGGTCCACATGTTAACGCTCAGCAGCAAGCCAAAGCGATCAAGATAAGGAAGGTATGGAAGAATTTGAATCGCTTGTATTGGATTCAGACTGTGTGATATGGAAATATTAGACCAAGTGCTTGCACATGTGAGATGTTGTGATTGTGGAAATTTCACACCCGTGCTGATGGAGAACGGAATGAAAGGTCACGGTCGTGTTTCAAGTCTCCGTTTATTTGTAAGAATCGTGGCTGGAAATAACTTTTCTGGATCTCTAAAAAAACAAAGGCAGAGTTTCGAAGTGAACAAGCGCCTAGTGTACAGCATGAGAACACTGGGGAAAGGTCACACTTGGGCCAGGAAATTCTACGCTCTAATGAACATGCCCTCACCCCCCAGTCAGAAAGCATACAAAAGGGCTTCAGTAGTCACTGGCAGGCATATCAAAACAATTGCAAAGGAGAGCATAAAAAGGCTGGAGAAGAAGTTAGAGTTGTTCGAGGAGATGGAGTATTTAACAGTAACAGCGACCCAGTAAACTGCGGTGTTTCTTGTGATGGAACTTGTCAAAGGAGGGGCTATTCATCACCCAATGGCTGTGTTACAGTCATCTCCATAGATATAGGCAAAGTTCTGGATGTAAAAGCCTTCAACCAGAGATGCAAACAATGTGAACAGCATGAACATTTGGGTAAAAATAGCATTGAGTACCAAAGGCGGAAAGCAGATCATATTAATTGCAAGACTAACTTTAGGGGATCTGCACCTGCCATGTAAACCAGAAGGTGTTGATCGAATTTTTCGGAGGTCTGTGAAATGGCATAATTTCAGATATACTGAGTATTAGGAGATGGGGAGAGTAAGAGCTACCTGAAAGTGAAAGATCTTTACCAGGATGCTTGTGTACAAAAATGCGTTGGAACTGCACTTCGCAAGTTAAAGAAAGACAATCCCGGCTTGATGGCAAAGAAAAACTTACTTAGGGTATGGTAGAAAAACTGTAAAACTACTGCGGAATTGCGGTAAGGTCAAATGTTGGAAACTTGAAGAAGGCTATCCATGCCAGCTTATTTCATTGTGCACCAAATGAAGAACGCTTGCTTCATAATCACTGCCCCACAGGGAGAGACAGCTGGTGTCCGTACCAGCAAGACAAGGCCAGTAAAACAAATCTGTACAAACATGGTCCAGGTTTTCCTGTAACAATAATCACAACGGTCAAACCTGAATATCAGCGACTAAGTGAAGACAGCTTGCTACAGAAATGTTTGCACGGCAAGATACAAAACCAAAATGAAGCATTCAATGGTATGGTGTGGCAGAGAGTTCCCAAAGAAGTATACTGTTGGACTTGAAATACTAGGTTTGTATGATGCTGTTGCTCACTTAAACGATGGTTTAGCAGCAGTTATTAAACTTTTTAATGTTCTTGGGATCGCCCCTGGAAAGTATACAGAAGGGTTTTGCAAGAAGCAAGATCTTCTGAGAGTAGCCTGTGCTGAGCGAAAAAGCCAAAGTGGGGTAAGAAAAAAAAGTGAAATCCTGAGAGGTGCAAAAAAGAGAAAAGCTTATAAGAAAAAGCAAGAGGAAGGACTAACTAATGCCTCTGGTGGATTCTAAACTGTTAGGATTGCTGTACATGCAACCAGTGTTAACGAAAGCTGATCAGCAAATATTTATGCTAATTTTCTCCAATATCTGATTTTTGACCGATCGCATGCACGTGTACAGGAAGAGTGATATCTCAATAACAATTTGTGCTATCAACTTAATACTGTTAGTATGGTTCAGATCTACTAAGTAAATTTTGAGAAAATAGGTTTCCTATAGGGACACTTTTTCGGGCTCAAAATGACATATTATGGCTACCATGGCAACGGATCATGTCAATAAACGTGCCAATAAATTTCTCTTATTAATTAAGATGTTTATTGATCACATAAACATGAATGATATGGCACTCTTGCTTCAAAAAAGAACTCGCTGCCGGCTTTTAAACTTGTGGAACTCGCGTATGGTCGATAGAATTCTTGTGCAATATACCTTACTCTACTCGAATTTGTTCATTTAAAAATGAAAGAAATTAAAAAAGAAGGCACGAACTGCTTGTCTCTGTCGGTAAATTTCATTTTCTACTGGCTTTATGTCCTGACAAGTAATACAATAATGTTTTGTACTGCAAAAAGTGTAGGTAGAATTACATTCGCTTTGAGCTAGTTACTCTTAGTAATAGTTTATGCCTTAGGTTATACTGCGCAAGTAAGCTTGCCATACATTGCCAATAGAACTCTCTTGAACGCTAACCGAAAGCGTTTGTTAAGACAGGCGTACAGCAACGGGTTCATAGCACTGTTGCCGTAGTGGAGCCATTTGACCGCGGATCCCAGCTGAGGGTAAAACACCGCACCAGCAGGTTTAAAGTACCCAAACACAAGCAGAATAACAAAGAAAGGGCTCCAACACAGAGTAAAAGTACCAACAATTATACTCAGGGTCCTTGCCGCTTTCATATCTTGTCGAAACGTTTCCATAGGCCTGTTGTGGTTGCCATGGAGATCAGCGCCGGAGAAGGCAACTCGTACAACCTGAACTTGGATTGAACGCGCCTGCGTAATGGCCACCTTAAATATTATACAGTACGCCACTATTGTTATCAGCAGCGGGCCAAAAAAGGCTGTTATGGACACAAATATTGGGTATTCGGGCCAGTTAGAAAGCTTTACCAGGGCAATAACTATTGAATACAACCATATAAATACAATAGCTATGCCAATTCGCGACCGATTCGTTATCGATTGGTACTGCAGCGATCGGGTAACAGCAAGCAGTCGGTCGAGACTTACGAACATAAGGTTCATTATTGAGGCTGTTCCAAAGAAGATGTCCGCGCATAGCCACATTGTATACACCGCTGGATTATGCTGTCTGCTTGGTTCGCCTGTGGTTTGGACAGACACCCATACAGGCATGGACACAAAACCTACAAGCATATCGCTCACGGCAAGACTAACAATGAATGCGGTCGTAAAACTCCTCAATTCTCTTACTGTGATGCATGCGATACAAACCAAAAGGTTTCCAAATACAGAAACTATAATGACAACGATGAGACATGTGATTGAAAAGGCTGTTCCCGTCTCCATAGCAACTGACAAGGCCTTGTGCTTTCTATGAATGGGAAATCCGTGTCTTCAACTTCAAGTGGCGGACAGCTTCCTAAAACATTCCTTTTTGTTCAACACCAGTGAAAAGTTTCACCGTGCAATTTCATGTGGTGCTTGTAACCTGTTAGTGTAAAAGTTGATAAAGTTAAATCGTAGAAGATTTTGTTAAATGAATTAATTTTACCATCTCAGCTTCGAAAAATATCACCGTTACGTTGTCGAAAATCTAAGTTGAGCTTTATACCTCAAATGCTGACAACGCCAAATTGTTTCTGTTGGATTTAGTTCGGCAGCTTTTCGTTTTATAAATCGCAACCTCAAGCTAGCTCTGTAGTTGTTTTGTCGTTCGTTCTGAGATTAATTGCACTAGATTGTTTTGCGACAGAGTATTTCTAGCTAATGGGCGGGAGATTAACTGACACGGATGCTTTTCGATATTTGCATTAAATTGATCCGCCGTAGGGTACTCGACATTCGATACTCTACGTTCTCCATCCGCTTTCAACAGATTTTCGATTTTGCACGAGATTGTACAAGGATTGTAGAGTATTTCATGTTGATTACGGTTTGCCGAATAACAAAACGATTATATGTTATTAAAATTTTGGTTAAAATTTAGGATCTTTTAGCTTTTTAGTGTTTGAGAATAAAACATTAACGCACCTAAACAAATACTAAAAAGGTATTGAAAGAGGGCAAACTAATTTGAATACACAGTGACATTAATCAAGCTCCTTGCTATTTAGAGTTCTCGAGATACTCTAATTAATTCGCCCTATGAAAGGATAAAGTGACAGAGTTTGACGCCAAATGTTACAGTTCTCATCTTTCAGATCTCACCTCCAGTAATGAACTCTGACATATATAACATTTCATCTTCTGATATTTGAGCGCCTACAGCTTTTTGCTTTTGTTTCACAGAAGTCGGTTCAGATCTAGTCACAAATAATAAAGATTTACACAAAATTTTAAGAACCAATACGGCCTAACAAACGAAAAATATATATATTTTTATTTTTTTCATTTCTTTTTTTTGTAAATAGCCAATACAATTTACTAAAAATTAAACTAAATACTTGAAGTTCATCACTACGGCCAACTTAACAACGATTGGAAATCATTTTCCGACATTTTGTCAATAGTTTGTCAAAAGTTTTATAATCAAAACAGCTCAGAGTAAATCCCGCCGCTATAGGAAACTTAATTCAAAAGTGCATATATAATTTAGAGCCTGTAAGCCGAAGAAGGAGCTTCGCTTCGAAAACGTGTCAAGAAAAGTTTTTGTGACTAGCTAAACCAGAATTATTAAAACCGAAATAATGTATAATTAAGTTTTTCTTAGTTGTGAATAGGATTGAAACGATCGGCAAAATATGTTTCCGCATTTATTAAATTTTAGCTTTATATTCAATTTGAAATTCGTAAAGGCAGACAAAAGGAAGTGGCAATTGAAAATAACAGGTCATCAAGACAAGGAATTGGTTTTCAAGGTACGGTCGGGCGGGAATCGATACAGCTCAGATTGCAAAACGATACTCTCAGCCTTCTACGATTATCTATGCAATATAGTTCGTGGGCTTTTCTGCAGTTTAAGAAACACAACTTATTTATATCTAAAAAATACCTTTTAGTAAACAAAAAGCTATAAAGTTAAGAGTTAGAGGTCTTAAAACTAAATTTGAGATTTCGCGCACCAAACATAAGCATTGATGACAGTTTGTGGAACCAAACAGGTCACGTGACGTGACTTGACCTGATTGGTTGGAATTCACATATAAATAAGGAAGCTAAAAACCTTTTTACATTAGTTCCAATCATTTATCAACATCCAACTTCTCCCTATACAACCTATACAAAGTAAGACGTATATGGTAATGAGAATACGAGAACTGATAAAAAAAAAAGCGGAAAGTAAAAATCTCCCAAACTTTATCAATGAAACCAATGGCCGTAGGAGCCCTAGATGGGCAAGGACCATCTCGTTTTTCCATTCGAGTTCGTGGTAAAAAGGCCGATTTATCCACCCTAGAAAGTTGATAGGCAACTTATCATTTTTTTTTCGAGTGAATATGGTTCCAAACGTTTTTTGTCCTCTTCGTGAGTAACAAAAGCTGAGATTTGTTTGTAAAGCATCGACCGCAAGGCTTGTTTCATTTTCTTAGATTTTCCAAAAGGTCTAGCTATTATCAGACAAAGGGTGCGTTCGTTTGGACCTAGTTCCGGAATAGGAATACATGGAATAAAAACTTTACCCGATTCTTGTGGCTCTTTTTCCTGTGAAGTTACAAATAAAAAGTTCGTCAGTGACAAAACTCTTTTGAATTTTGAATTTGAAATAGATATTTCATCGCCCTGACAATCTAGAAGAAATTTCAAAAGTATTTTCTTAATCCGGAATAGTTGGAATAGGCCCAAACGAACGCATCCTAACAGTAGGGGCCGCGTGAACGGTCCCTTAAAAATTAAAGTCTCGGCAAATTACAGCTAGTTCTCGAAATCTTGTCATCGCATTTATATTTCCTGTCTCGACCTCGTATTTTTAATTCTATTCGGCCCGTCTCGCAGTTTCGGATTTTCTCACCAAATGGCTCGCATTCTCGGCTTTTCCGACAGAACTCGAAATCTCTATTTTTCTCGAAACTTGTTTGGCATCTCGGTACGTATTTTAGTTTTTCGTATCGTAACGTCTCGCCGGATCTCAGATTATTCATTGCTTCCAGAGTCTCGAGCTCGGAGTTTAAAAAGGCTTTCTCGGCATTTCGGACAGTCTTGGATTTACCATTTGCTGCCCCTAATAGCAAATCTCAAATCAAAAAGTGAAAAATTGACAACTTTGAGACCTGTGGTAGTACTTGCTAACGATGGCACGCGATTCTTTGCCGAAACATGTTTAGACCGTTGAAAAACTGTTGTCAAATTTTTGAGATTAAATCGGCTAGACTTTCTTTTTAATATTATTTTCCATTTCTGCTCCACAGCTATAGTTTTGGAATTTTTTTTTGTTCAGACAAAATAAAGGAAATTAATGTTTGGTTATACTATGCAGGCAAACGCAATTATCCTTTTTGTAGAAAAAGAGAAAATGCAAATTTAATATGTTCAGTTTTAGAATTTTCCAAAAGTGTTTTCTGTAGATTTTTAGCCGACAATAATATTAATTCTTCAGTTTGCTAGATTATTAAAACTAGATGAAAAACAAAAGAGCAAACTGGATTTGTCTATAGGTTCGGTTACCTGCTACTTTTGTCGCGTCTCCGCGCGGACCTTTGACTTTGACTTGAACGCCGAATTTCGCGTCGTATCGGGGACTTTCAAATGTAAAGTAAAATTTCTTCTTTGCTTAAATGCAGCATATTTAAGCTGTTCTTAATATTAAAGTCATTTTCTCATATTTCCATCGGACCATTCCTTGTATCTGTCATACGCATGTAAACTTTTACGGAGTTTGAAGAAGCGATTACCTTCAAATAATTACTGGACACTTTCAGTCAAAGCGGAGCCTTACATTTTAAAAAAGGTAGATACTTGATGCTGCATGTAATCAGCTACTTTATCTTAAATCTCTTTAAGTAACGCCATTTAAATAATTACTAGATAGCGTTGTTCAAAGACTGACTCTTTTCTTCTTGATTATTTGAGCGCAGCCGAACTGTCTTCGAGAATTCAGTTGCATGCATGAGCGGCGGGAAGCAAATAATGGGATCGAAGATATCAACGTCATTATTTTGACAGCTGGTAAGATTAAGATTGTATGACTGAATATGATTGACTTAAACTCTGAAATATTCATAAATGTTTCCTAAAATGCGTTTGGGAGAAGAAATAAGTCGTATTGTGACCTCAACTCTTTTACGTCACAATATTACAGTCGAACTCGTCCATTCGTGACAGCTTTCGGCCAACTCATTGTACTGAAACTCAACCAAAATGGCGTCCAAAAAGAGGCTTTAAGAAAACCTGAAACCTGGCAGTGAGTACTTTATATTTTTACATGATAATATTTTAAATATGATGAACGGATTATAAATTGCAGACTTCTAAGCTCTTCGAAAATTTTAGGCAATTCACTGCTATCTTACATTTAGGTACAAGACATGCATATGACAACAACACTGTAATTTGCAAATGTTATCGGTCATTTTTTCTCAGTCTGTTCCTGAACAAGTATCCTTTGAGTTTGATTTTTTAATTCTCATTGAAAAATTGAAATAATTCGTTTTCTTTTCAGTAATAGTCTGTACCTAATATTCTCGCAAAAAGTTGGTAGAATAGCATTTACAAAATTTTTAAACTGAACTGGCTTATTTGTTTAAACCTTATATGAAAAAATGAATTTTTATATACATTGCTTCTGAACACTCCCTGCTTCCGGCTTAAAGGCAATTCTATTAGCAATTTCTTCGATTTTGACGTCTGTACGAGGTGCGGTTGCTTTTGGATACTTTCGAAGTGAACAAATTGCGTGGTTGTGAAGAAAATTAATCAATTCCGGCGATCGAAAAGCAATGCTCAAACAATTTTATTTCACATGCATGTTTCATAAATATACAAATAGAATCTTACAACGGTATGAATTTTGCCCGCCACTTTTAACATATAATTACATTGCTAGTTAAGGCCAACAGACTTGCGAACTCATATTTAAGTATTAACTAGCGACTATTCTATAATCAGGGTAAAGATAAGTTATATTCTTGATTCAAGCACTGTAACTAAAGAAATTTAACTCCTTAGATAATGCTATCATATTCTTTTCTTTTTTTCAACAACTTTTTCTCATAAAACCACCACGTTGAAACGAGTTTCAAAATATAGCATAACGAAACTTGAAATATTTTTACTAATTCACTTAAAAATCCTTTCTTAATGGTGTACAAACTACAGAGCGATTGAATTGACACTTTCCTTTTTAGTTATGACTTATACTAAACCTATTTGAGAACTCGTTCGATTTGACTGATTAAGCTGAGAAACTTCAGCTTGGACGAAAATAGAAATGATGTTTCGTCTGGAAAATATACCGCATATTGATCGCCACTAAAAAATCTT
Organism: Hydrozoanthus sils; assembly: GCA_027575215.2. NCBI lineage: Eukaryota > Metazoa > Cnidaria > Anthozoa > Zoantharia > Hydrozoanthidae > Hydrozoanthus > Hydrozoanthus sils. Next base: position 744 of record JAOBRD021102867.1, on the reverse strand, counting down.
ACTAATGACAGAGACACAACATTTGGTATTAATATAATTATATATTGCAGAATCTGAAGCAGCGCAGCGAGGAACCGGTCCAATATTATATTCATATACTCTTGTAACTGTGAATGACTTTCCAATTTGTTTTGAAATACAAGCTTGTTAATCCAGTTAAGGAAGCCTCTTGCCAGGATATTGCGGAAAAGGTTGTCAACAGTTGGTCAAATAATATCACGTGATTTGCACTGGAGCTGGCAATAATAAAACTATTTGAGAATCACAGCTGAATTGAAATCCTATTTGGATAGATCTTTCGAGGCACTTAAAGATAGCCATAATCAAGTATGCGTGGTTTTTTAACTACAAATGTGTCTTTCTCTAAAAAGCTACTGTAATTTTTCTTTGATTTGCCAATTAAGCGTAAGGTCAAACCGGCATATTAATTATCCGTGAGGAAATATCTCTCGTTCTGGTACGAATTCTGACCAAGAGGCGTTTAGTCAGGCGATCCAGCAGATGATAGCTTCCCATCATGCAAATGGTAGCGAATGGTAATACCAAGACTGTCCGAGATACCTAGAGGGCCTTTCTTAAAACCCGTGCCCAAGACTTTGGGAAGCAATGATTATACTGAGACGGAGACGCTACGATACGAAAAATCCGAGACTCGGCCCAAGACTTTGGAAAGCAATGAATAATCTGAGACGGAGACGCTACGATACGAAAAATTCGAGACTCGGTCCGAGACTTGGGAAGCAA
>JAOBRD021102758.1:0-11144 GCA_027575215.2 Hydrozoanthus sils | reverse complement strand
ATCACTTGCTAACGCAACACTGTTGACACAACAGGTGCAAAAACAAAAGCTAAACTTGAGGATGGGAATCGCCTTTCACCTTTGACATCATTTGGTTTACTTGGCGGAGACACGCGATTAGGCCGGTCACGTGATCCCAGCTGCCCTCCTGACAATACAAGTTACAAGACCATCAGCTCTGATGGCTTTTACAAGAAGGTATTCTACTCAGTTTTGGTAAATTTAGGCCTGGCACCTAAGGCTCGCGAGAGCTCGTGAAAGTGAGCTTCATCAATTAGACGAGGGGTCCAAGGGAGTTTGGAGATAGACTATCCTGGAGATATAGCACTTATCACAAAATAAATTCAGTAAAACACGCGCTCTGGCCGAAACCATTTTTTAAATCGGGACAGAAATCAATAATGACGTCATCAGTTGTTATTATTTTATAAAATTTTAGAAGAAATTTTCCGTGTTTCCATACTCTGTTGGAAACACGCGGGATTGTTGGGAGAACTCTCGAAAAAATTTTGAATCACTTGCTTTCCGCTCGTGATCCAAACCTTTTCTCGTGTTCTCCTAACAATTCCGCGTGTTTCACACAGTACTTGGAAATACGGAAAATACCTTCCAAAGTTTAATTAGTATTTACCAAAGCAACCATTATCCATTTTAGCGCTCTGATTGGCTCCCGTATCTCACGATAACCAAGCCTAATAGTTGATTTTGAGGCCAGGCTAAACCGAAAAGTCAAGCTTAAACAAAACTTCCAATTTACAACTGCGTGTTTTCTGATTCATTCTTAGGTTACACCAGACCGAATAGAAATTCTGGCAACTTCAATAAGCATTGATGAAGAGGACGTCGATCCTTGCAAGGATTTCTATCTACAAGCAACCAGTTTGTCTCTGAAGGGCACTCTGAGATGGAAGGGAAGGAACGTGTATATCGTGGCTGTAAATTTGACAATCGTCGATAACGAGACGACAATTGATGTGTCTTATCAGTCACCAGGAAGGCCAGACTACAAAGTACCTGCTGCCAGCGGTAGACAAGACGGGCAAGCGGGCTCTGACGGGTGAGTACGTAGCACAAGCGGTCTAAGACAGGTGGGTAAATAGAGTACAACTGGGCTACAACGGCCGAGTAAAAGGAACAGATGGGCTCTGACGGGTGGGTTAAAAAAAAACAAGTTGGCTCATACGGATGGGTAAATAGTAACAGTGGGCCAAGTCGGATGAATACTTAATGCCAGCGGCTCAAACGGGTGACTATTTAATAAAAATGGGCTCAGACGGGTGTGTACATAGTAAGAGTGGGCTCAAATAGGTGAGTATTTAGTATAAATGGATCAAAGCGGCGAGTATTTAATAAAAGTGGGATTAGACGGGTAAGTATTTAGTAAAATTGGGCTCAAATGGTTGAGTATTTAGTAAAAATTGGCTCAGAAGGGTGAGTACATAGTAAAGTGGGCTCATACAGGTGAATAAAAAGATGAAGTGGGCTCAGTAAAAAAAAACTGTTTTACCAGTTTCTGGATCAATATAAGCTGTCCAGTGATTTGTTTTCGAGTAATTTATATTCACGCATAGCATCGATTCAGTTTAGGAGAATAACAGCTAAATGTGTCGGCGAAATGACAAAAATACTTGGAGTGGCCTTCGACTTTTTGGAAAAGGACGCTGGCGAAATATATTTTGCTTTCAAAATATTTTATTTTCAAGGAAATTCCACAAAACTGGCACGAGTAAGGTTACTACATAGCCTCTTAATTCATAAAATTGCATTTCGTTACATTGAGATACGTTGCGTACGCGTTATACTACAGTATATTAAATAACATTGCGTTACGCTGTTATATTTGACATTACATTACATGAATGGCATCATGTTTGTCGTTCATCAAGTTTATTAATAAGGAGATTTAGCATCGCGTATACGCGAGACGCGAACGTGAGATGTGATCACGTCAGCAAGATTTTCTCGCGTTTGCCGTTTCACGTTTGAAGCATAAAATTTCAAGCATAAAATAGATAAAAAATAAAGGGATGTTATGCTTAATGTTCAGTTAGCTAAATTGGAGAAACAGCACCACAAATTGTTCAGATAGTGCCAAACGGTAATTTACATCAACGGGAATCAAACAGTTGTTAATTTTTTTTTCTTTGCTTATATGTTCTGAAAATGCCATTTTTATGGTACAAATAGCATTTTCCAGGAAAAATTAGGATAATTGAGAGATTCCCCTTAACTAATTTTTCTCGAAGTCTCATGTACTTATGTAACTTTACAGTGGCAACGGAGGGGTAGGTCAATCATCCGGAAACGCAACGTTGTACATTGGCTTTGTATTTGGTGGAAAACTGAACATCCGAGCAATTGGGGGCAAAGGAGGGCGTGCCCAGGATGGAGGCAACGGGCATGTGGGAGCCCCAGGACACCCAAACACGTGCGTAATCTCGATAAATTGTGTTATATGTGTCATAAAAAGATTTATTTTTCTCTCGGTTCATTCAATTAAGCGATAAACCATACTTTTTTATGGGATTGTAAGGATAATAAACCACGTGGGATTTTGGGAGAACACGAGAAGAGGAAAAACAAACCCGTAAGAACACTTACGACCCACTGTGTTACGCTTATTTGGTTTGTTTTGCTTGTGATAATGAAGTTTCTGTGATACTTTCTAACCGTGTTCATCGATCAGTTTGCATCTAAATTCAATTTCAGTTATTTTTTTTTTGTTATCACGTTGCTGAACTCGGCTATACATTTTATGAGTCTCTCTTTTTCGCTTTCGAGTAAAATTCCCGAAAGTCTTCATTATTGGCGGCCTTTTTTGAGACAAGAAAGGGAACTAATACTTTTCGCTTTCTAGCTGTGGTTTACCGGCACAATAAACCACAGTTTTTTTATCAATAACAGCGCGCATACGTTTTGGGTTATTTCATTAGAATTTAATCAGGTTTTTGATATTAAAAGCACTAGCATTGATGCATTAAACCGTTCCCTGTCTGTCTGTTTCATTCATACTGAGTGAATTAAATACCTTTAGCGTGACTTACTGAAAACGTAAGACCGTCAGAAAGCCAGAGCATAATTCATCTCAAAATGTTCCACTTGTAAATCTTTTCATGTTTTAGAGACTATATATTAGAATATTGGGTTAACTGGACAGCTACCTGATCCTCGGTCCCGGAAATTATAAAGAAGCCTGTTTTTTTTTTGGTTTTTAAAAACCGATTTCAGTGTTGCAATTCTGAAAACTGTTGTTAGCAAATCATTGTTTTTACAATAAACCTTAATCTAACGTCATTTACCTTCCAATATTTGGCGAGTAGTTGCAAGTCAGACTGTGGTGAAAGTTTTTGTTAGTTACTCTCAAGAAAGCATAAGCTATGATTGGGATTGACAAAGGAAGTTCGAATCTAAACGCTAGCATGGTTTCTTGTAGTGATCGCGACGCATGCTGTCACGGGCGTAGCACGGCTGGAACAAGAGGCGGAACTGGAGGCGATGCAGGAAAACCGGGAAAATCAGGAAATGGAGGTAACTTAACTTAACTCCTTTAGGGTAAGTTCCTTTTGTAAAATCCATATCCGGATTCCTAATCCAAAACTGGATTTGGCATTCCTTTATTCAAGAATTTCATGAATCCAACTTTGGATTGCAATCCAAACAATCTACTCCCGAAAGTGGATTCTTCGGATTCAATCTGAAACCGGTTCCTGATTTCGTTAGGTCTGCGTTCCATTTGACAAATCAGCGAATCAAGATTTTGTTTATGTCTACCAGGTGTGTTTTATTTAGCGCACATGCGCAATAAACGACCAAAAATCAGATTTCAGATTTTCCGTTCAATTATCACAGGAAATCCAAACAATCAAAATCTTAGGAATCAAGATTTGGATTGTACACAAAGAACATTACCTATTTGCTCCTTTATATCTGTATTACATTTGTACCTTTTTTTCAGTTTTTTTCTTGTTTTACAATTCTTATTGCATATTTACACATTTGGACTATTTTTGGGGAGCAGGATTCCAAGAATAACCATAGAGCTAGCGAAAGGAGGAACCAAAAGTAGTAGCAGATCCTTGACTTGATAGCGCTGTTTCAGCTCCTTATGTGATATAGTACTCATTTTGATTTTCCCAGATTTCCCGCACTAAACTGCTTTAGATATTCAAGATGATAGCAATGATCAGCGAAGATTTCAAGCCAATGTTATATATGTCACGTAGTATTTGGTGATCATTGTAATTTGTTTGACTAAAATTACCGAATTATTTAGCCCAGGCAGGCAACTAACGCGTATTTAGTCGGAGCGTTTGAGGGCACATTCGACCGCCATAATTTTATGCTAAGGGAAAAGGTCAAAACAATGGTTTTTCCTAGGAACCCAGTTTAGGGGGATGGGGTGTTATTTGCCGCCACCCGCCACCTTTTTTCAAAAAGGCTAAATTTCAGGAGCAAATATCATGTTCAATAAAATAGATATTGATAAAAAGCTTGCACCAACGCCTTCCTTGTGGAGAGAGGAGTCCATAATACCATAAAAACCAGTGCCCCTGAAATCAGGTTTTGAGAAATTGAGCTCTGAAAAAGTGGTTTGTGTGGGGTAGGGGGGTCTGTGCCGCCACCCACCACCTCCCCCGGCAAAATTGGGTTCCCTAAAAATACCATTGTTTTGACTTCTTACCTAATGAACCTCTAACTATCGAATCATTTTGAAAATAACAGACTAATAGTCAAGGTGAGAACTAGGCAACCTCCCGTTATCCTGCGGCATTTCGTTTCCATTCTAACACTGTTTGAGCCCAAGTAGCTTAAACTCTATAAAGCTTAGTTTTTTACTTGTTACATTAAAATTATTGTTACTTATGAACTCAGAAATCGAATAACCGAAAAAAATCTCCGCATCTAAGTATGTTTTTCAATTACAAAAATATTGGAATGTCAATTTTAACCGTGCGGGTGACGACTGGTTACCTGTGATCTAGCAGCAGTGAGTGTGAAGATTTTGTTTAATATTTTTCATTTGAAAAAGATAAGAAAATGTTTGATTCAAACCACTTTCAAATTTTAAGGGTATAACTATTGATTTAGGTTATAACAATCATGGCTATTGTAGCCAGGATTTATGTTATCTGAGATAATAAAATTTTCTCTGCCTCATGCCTCTTGCTACGTCAGCATTGCACGTTTCAAACCTACAAAATGTAACAGGAATTTTAAGAAACTTTTATTTTCGAAAATTACTTTTACTAAAGTGTTCTTCTTTTCATTTTAAAATTAAAAAATAAGCTTTAAAGGGACTTTAAGAGTGATTCTGTAAGTTGTACAATCAATTTAAAGATGACTACATGTCGTCATTTCAGGCGCCGGTGGTTTTATTAAACTGCTTATGTTGAACAAGACATGGGAAGAAATGCAAGAGAGCTTGATGTTACCTCTTCCTGTAACAGGAAACGCAGCAGGGGGCCTACCTGGACCCAAGGCTCTACCGGGCAACCCAGGTGTAGGAGGCCCAGGAGGAGAAGGGTCTGGGACGCATTGTTATAATGCTGGACACTGGTACGACCATCATTGGCGGTGTGAGGGGCCATATGCTCCCCCTGGACCAAAAGGTGGGATGTCTTTGATGCCCCCTTAGAGGGTGGGGAAGTGTAGCTGAGTTACTTACACCTAGTTATCTTTCAGCCTAGATGTTCTGTATTCACTTAAACACATCCGCATTCATGTTCAGAGTTTTTTTAATGCCATTGCTTATAATAAATATAGCAGATAATAAAGCAACGTTTTAGGCCAAAAACAAACGATACATTTAGCAGTGAGCGCGCATTGGATACGAGATAGTAAATTATTATTAAATTTATAAATAATTATTAATAATTAATTTAATCATTATCAAATTTATTCCGAACCTTGCTTCTGCTTTGCAGCACTACACGTGGTCAGTTCGGTAAATGAGCCGATAACTGAAGTTGAGTGAGCCAAAACAAACGAATGTGAAAATTTAATTATTAACAATTAGAATACGACCTCGAGGGCGAAGCCCGAGTCGTTCTGCCAATAGCCGATAGAAATCAAGAGCGAGTATTCTAATTGTTTTAGTATAAATCTCTCGAGAATAAACTGTCAACAGAACTACAATAATTTTTAATAAAAAAAGTTTTAATTAAAGTTAATACAAGCAGTTTTCGCGTGTAGACGGCTCGCGTGGCCGCGGCAATCTGTCGAGTGACTTGTGTTTTAAACTGTTGCTTCAAAAATGTCCAGCCGATAGAAATTGAGAGCTAGTATTCTAATCGTTTTAGTTGAAATTTCCAGAGAATAGGTAATTGGTAATATAACCACAATAATTCGTAATAAACCAATTTTATTTCTTTAAACAATTTTGGTGTAAACAGGTTTTGCATGCAGATTCACTCGGCAGTCTGTCGGAGTGAAATGTGTTGAGTTGATTCTTAAATTCAGCCGATAGAAATTAAGAGTTGAAAATCTCTGGAGAATAAATAACGGAATCAAAATAAATCGTAATAAATTTATAAAGTTGATTTCTCCAAACAGCTTTTGCATGTGCAGATCTGCTCGACAGTCTTTCGTGTGAAATGTGTTAAATTAATGCTCCGAGACAAACATTATTGTTTTTTTTCCTTATCATCGAAATTTTTATTTCATTGCTGCTTTTGTTTTGTATGGAACTGTTTTTTCAATTAGAAGCTCTGCAGAAAGGACTAAAAACCCAGTAGTGCACATGTTGTCGCCATGTTGGATTTCACAGACGCTATCTATTTGACAGTTAGACTATAAGTTTGAATTTTCTATCGGCTGGAGAAAATGAGAACGACTAGTCTAACTGCTTTAGTCAAACTCTACTAGTGGTCAACATTAAAAAAAACAATTTTAGAGGGTTAAAAACAATTTATTTTAAAATATGACGTGCTACACCTCACGCGCCAGTAAACGGTCAAGCGCCGTACGGTACTGTGTGTGCCGTCAATTCAACAACCACGAGGTTTACAAGCAGTTCTAAGATAAATTGCAAGGAAAACTGTTTTCAAAAAGAGATGTTCTTCACCAGACTTAAAATAGTACAAGTCAAGAAAGAAGGAGTTCTTAAATGCTCGGATCTTGGCAACCATAGTTGTTTATGATCGGAACTGTGTAGTTAAGTAGGACCACCGAGCTTGAAAACAACTTTTCCAGCAGTTTATGAATGGTTTGGCCGACTGTTATCTCTTTCAATAGCTTTTCGCAAACTGCGTTTAAAATTTCGTTTGCCTTTTCAATCCCTTGATCAGTAACGACGGACCAAGGTTTAAAGCTTTTCAAGTGTCGCTCAATTGCGCCTCGTGTGGCTTTTAGCGACAAAACATTGAATAGTTTTCCATCTTTTTGCTGCCGCAAAGAGATGTAAAATTGCTGCAAACAGGTATTTAACTCTTTTTTGCTCTGTTTTTCAATTGGAGTTTTAAATTTAGTTTGGTTTGCAAACAAGTCTGAATTAAATTATTGCAAAATTATTGTTTTTGCTTCAAATCGTGTTATAGTGTTTGTCGGAAACATTTTCAAAGTAAAACATGTGAACTAAAATGGACTATTTTTCAACGTTAAGTTCTAATTTAATATATTAAGTAATTTTATTCCGTATTTTGTTGCCTTTTTTGTCTTATAAGCTGGCACTGAGCTCTCGAGAAGTTCTTCAAGAAGTTCTTCTGTCGCTTCTTCAAAACATTTTCTCTACTCACCGTCTGTCGGCCGATAGACCACTTGTAGAGTAGCCAATCAGAATGCAAGATTTGCAATAGACCACTAGTAGAGTTTGACTAACACCTGATTATTCTTGAGTCTTTGGATTGCTTAGAAAATTATTCCAAACAATGTTTCTTCAATATTCTATCAACACAAGAGTTTAGCCTGATTCGCTTAATGCCACGTTTATTATACTAGGGCCTGCTGGGAAGCCAGCCAATGCAGCACTCCCGGGCAAACCAGGAAGGAATGGAGCAGTTAGCATCGGGTTTGGCTCACTTTCACAGATCGCAAAATACATTTCCAAGGAAATGGTACAGGTTAGTCACCATTACCACCATCATCAGTGACATTAACGTCTGCATCATCACAATTATCGTCACCATCAGTACCCTCATCATCATCAGAAACATAAACGTCCTCATCCTTACCAGAACCACCATCATTAGTAAAATTAACATCATCATCAACAGTATCACTATTGCCAGTAACATCAACATACATCAACATCTCATCGTCACTTTTAACACCATCATCACCTTTTACTTTTACATTCACTGTTAGTGTCACAATTGCTATCCTTAATTCTAAACATTGGGTTGTGAAGTTCAGGAAAATCAAATGATGAAAAGCAATTGAGTAGTAGTTGGGTAAAATTTCTTCATATCATAACCGTTCGCGAGAGCTGATCAAACGGCTAAAATCATCAAGCTTTGGTCCAAATGTTAAGATTATCAAGTTCAGTCGAGGTATACAATCTTGTGCAGTAACTATAAATTTATGAAAAGGCTCGATTGTAGAAATAGCTTTTGTTCTATTAATTCGCAGATGACATTCCGGGAAGGAAATCGTTACTACAAGAACGGCGAATTTGTGTCGGCTAGAAACGTCTACCTTTGGCTTTATCTTACTTTCGACAACTCAACAGACAAAGAGCTCCAGGGCTATGCTTCTAAAGCTCAGGTCTTTCTACAGCAAATCAAGCATGGTAAATATGAGTGATTTGTATAAAAATTTACTACCACCAAGTTATTCCATATTTTTACATTTTACTTTCTTCCATATAGGATTTATAGTTCCTAGCGTTTTTGTGGCTCTGTTATCGAGCAGAGCCACTATGCTAAGGAGATGTTAATAAAGAAGGAAGGAAAGAAGGAAGGAAGGAAGGAAGGAAGGAAGGAAGGAAGGAAGGAAGGAAGGAAGGAAGGAAGGAAGGAAGGAAAGAAGGAAGGAAGGAAGGAAGGAAGGAAGGAAGGAAGGAAGGAAGGAAAGAAGGAAGAAAGGAAGGAAGGAAGGAAGGAACATTCCACACATCGTCCAGGCACCCTTGGATATACCGCGTGTAGACTGGACTATCGGATCAGGCATTCCTCGATCCTGATTACGCAGAACCACATGCAGTCTTCGACTACCAATTTTTTTCTAATTAGTTTGTACATCTCTTCCTTTTTCATCTTTGGTTGTATCAAATGAAAACAATACAGTTCACTGTTTATTTAAGTTTCGAAAGCTTCACAACGGTCGGTGCAAATCTTGTATATGGCTATCCAAATAAACACCCGATCTCCGATATCGCTCCATCTTAGGAAGCTTCGTAAACATGTTTTCTTTTTTTCGTAGACACAAAAGATAGTTTTCGATATACAGTTGAACCCCCATTACTCGAACCCTGTGTACTATAGCAAGCTTCCAGTTTTGAATCAACATTTTATTAACACTTTACTCTGGTCCCAAAGGCCTAGATTATTGGGCGCATGCTCCAAATAACATGCCGCTGAATAGCTACAACAGCATCTACGTGTACCTAACCAATGACATCGTACCTTACGCAAAGGATGTGGAGAAAGACTATTACCTATACTTTAAGAAAACTACTTCGACGGAGCAAAAACGGGAAATTGTACGCGCAAGCGTGGAGCATAATAAATTCACCCTAAATATTCTCAACAAAGACCTGAAGGACAAGCTTGATGAGTTGAGAGAGGTTAGTTGAAAAGAATAAGGAATAGTGCAAGACGCCAAAGAGTGCATGATGTTAAAAGGCTAATCTTAAAATTAAAGTACGTCTTTAAAGATTTATTTTTTGAAACTAATGCCCATTTCAGACCTCGAACTGTACATGTGCCGAATCTAATGTAAATTAGCTAGATGAATATAGTTTTCCCTTTAGCATTAAGCCCGCCGTACACTTTTGCGATAGCAAGCGATTTTCTTCGCTTACAATCAAAATTGCATCACATCGCTTTTTGATCGCACTGTGTGCGGGGGCCTGCGATGCAATTTCTATCGCATGCAATAATGATCGCATGTATCAAACTTGTTTGGTATCTTTTTTTAAAGTGATCGCAGCTTGTCCGAGGTTATTGCTTCTAAAAATACCCAAACTGCCAATGAGAGACCAGTATTAAACCACGTGACGTCTCTTCAAGATGGCGGGCAAAGATATAGCCAGAGATCCTTGGACTCCCGAAAAAGAGGAAATAACTAACTATTGTGTACATGGCAGTTATACAAAAAAGGCCAATGCTGGAATGCAAGCAGGGTGACCACGACAGATAACGCCAATTACTGTGAGCCCAAACAAAATAATCCTTTTGCACACGACCTCAACCAAAAAATAAAATTGTTTTGGCTGTCTGAATGACGTCATATCAACCCTCAAAAAGTGATGTTAGTGATTATTTTTTTAGCTGCTAGAGAGCTATGGACTATGTGGAGTCCCTTTTTGTTATAAATTACACATTTTGTCTCATTTATTTCATTGTTTACAGGTCAAAAAAGAACTTACAGAGCTGACAAAGCAACACACAGACGCTCGGGCCCAAGTTGAGGGTTCAACTGCTGAATGCAAAGACGCCATTGAACAGGACTTAATTCACAAAGCCTCGGCCATTCACTTCAGCGATCTTCTAACAATTGCTCAAGCTGCAATCAAAATCTTTGCCAGCTTTGAAGATGGTTTGTTATGATCCTATGTCCTGTAATTTTCCATTCATTATCCATAATTTGTCTGTGCATCTACCTACATGCTTTTTCAACTTAGAACCAGTAAATTTGGCCGTGGCCCATTGTTCTCAGTTAAACTTTTGGCAATTTGAACCTCACTGAATTGATCTTATTTCTATGTGTGGTTTACATTGAAGTAGAGGCCTAAGGAACTGTCATAAAACAAAACAACAAATTTGATCGAATGAATTCGCTGAGTCATTTTCCCGAGTCGATTTCCAATGATTATAACTGCGAAGTCATTTATTGTTCTTTAAGTATTGTTGACAAGTTAAAGATCAAGGGTCGCTAAAGTTTAGAAGTAATTAGCCTTGGAGCCCGAGCCTCAGCTAAAGAACAAGCTGCTTGTTCTTAAATTGTTCTGATATTTTGGCCAATCTTAGTCTTGTTCTTAGGGACGG
>JAOBRD021102649.1:0-11145 GCA_027575215.2 Hydrozoanthus sils | reverse complement strand
TAAAAGTATACAAGAACAACAGTAAGCTGTTCGTTTGTTCCTGACCCATGAAAGGCAATGCAACTATGAGCAGTGTTGTGTTTTACTATCGTGTATTAGGCGTCCATTCGTGAAGGATCCAAACAGTTATGTGTATAAAAAGGCCACATAAGATATATGATGCGGGCAACGTAAACAGTACACAACAAAACTTCTAGCCCCCCAAAAAATCTCCCGCATTTTGAAGTTCGAGGGTTGTCATCTCTGTAAAAGGAAACATATGTTTTTGGTGAGAAAAAAACAGTTTTATAAGAACAACCCTTCAGTTAAAAAAGTTAGTTAAAAGTTGGTTTCGCAAGACCTAATGCACCAATGAAAAAACTCAAAATTTCTTCAGACTGTCAAACAATTAGCAAGAGCCATCGACCTTGGTGTCCAGCGGATTTATCTGTGACAAGAAAAAAAATATTGTTGAAATGGCTGGTGAGTTTCACCCTCGTCATGGAAGTTTGATTTTTCTTAGTAATGAAAATCAAAGTGCAAGAAGAAGAAACGCGGCAACAGAATTCAATAATGGTCTTATTTTTAGTAAATGTACTTTAAGAAATTCCGAGATTTACGAAGTTCGAATCAATAGAAAGATAAACAATTGGTCGGGCTCGCTCGCTATTGGTGTCACGACAAGTAACCCTAATTCTTTAGAAATCCCTTCCAGTGCCAGCGGATTGAAAAATGGTTCCTGGATAATGTCCGGTGTTTCTGTACTTAAAGATGGAGCGTCTTACAAAGACGACTACGGTCAAGACTTGGATGTATTAGCGGAAGGCGACCGGGTTGGCGTGCAGAGGCAGTCAGATGAAACACTACACTTTTATGTGAATGGTTTAGACCAAGGAGTGGCTGCTTCGTCTATTCCATCAAACGTCTTTGCTGTTATTGATTTGTACGGGAAATGTGTAGAAATCTCTCTATACAAACCCTTTTCCCAAGCGGCAGGTAAGAATTTGGTTTCTTAATGTGCATGACGTTTTTTTATTAAAACGAAACTGAAAGCGACATCTTAGTCACGCAATTTCCCCATCCATGCAAATCATACGAGTACCTCAACTGTTTGGCTTTTTATATCAATGTTGTTGTTTGATTTTTTTACAAAAAGGCAAAAAAATTGCCTTTGCTGGTGTTGAAAATACTTAAGATTCACAGTTCTTTCGTTTTTTGTAAGACAAAACGTCTAGCTTACACACTTCTGTTAGGAGTGGCAGAATTTTGTACTGCAAAGAGTTACAATAAAATGAAAAACGTAGCCTCACTGTTGTGATTATTCTGAGTGTGAAGAAACGTTAGTATTGGATATGTTTTCACCTTCTTTACTTTTGTTTATAAGAGTAGAGAAATGAACAACATTTTAGGGCTTAAGGTAGATTATCGTGTGATTCACTTTAGTTGGGTTCTGTGCAACATTTAAATGTGTAATTGTACAATAATTGTTCACAATGAAAACAATGTTTGACGGATTCTGATTTTTCCTGTTAGTGTGCTGATCCACATGTAGTCAGGTCCCTCTTAGAAATTTGTTGCATAGCTGCTGTAGATTTGAATGAAATGGAATATTGACAAAGAAATTGGCATTAAATTATGTTATATTAGGGGCTGGTCAGTAAGTATAGGGGGTGCAGGGGGGGACAGAAGCAAAAATGACAAAGCAAAGTAACATGACTCACCTTCTATAAAGGCATAAAGTATGCTGACCCATCCCCTTTCCCTGGCTCAAAACTCCTTGACCCACTCTTCCGAAAAATTCCAGACAAGTATTACTTCAAAGTGCCTTTGCCATGAAATACTTTGCTTTGTCAGCAGATAGGCCTTGATAAACATAAAATAATGGTGAAAAGCTTTTGTCAAAATCTGCTATTGTTCTTTCGTGTTTTCAACTGGTGACCTCAGTTATTGGACAGGCAAGTTTGTAATTTTTTTAAATCTGCTGCGAATCCATAAAACTAAATCATTTTTTCAAGCCTAAGAGGCTCATTGGGCCAGCGCTTATCTCTGGTTTCTGTAGTGTTAAGCAGATGAGAGTCTTTGACTCCCCCTGGACAGGACACTAATCTATCGCAGGTTAGCCCCCAGCAGAACTGGTATTCATTTATACAGCTGAGTTGACTGGAACAAAGTCAGGTTAAGTGGTTTGCTCAAGGACACAACACAGTGGTCTACCCAGGGCTCGATCTCAAACACCTAGGATTACGAGTCAAACATGCTAACAACTTGGCCACTACACCGCCAATCGATAATATTTGGATGAATTAAAGCCAAACTTAAACTGATGATATATCTCGAGGTATTCTTCAGCATAGTTGTCATGGCATTAAACTGGGTCCAGGCTCCAAATGAGAATTTCTGAATTAATGTCAATTAATTTTTGTCAAACCAGAAGTTTTGCAACATATCGTAACATTATTTATATTCTTCTTACCATGTAAAAGGAAAAATCAAAAATTTGGCTCATTTGCCTCTTTGAAAATTTGTATTTTACAAATATGGGCCTGGAACTAAGTTTGTTGCCATGGCAAGAAAAATTTTGAAGTAGACACAGAGATATATCATCAGTGCAAGTTTAGCAGATTTCAAAAAATTTGATGATTTGCCTGCCCAACAACTGATGTCATTAGACTTTATTTAATAGGCACTTTAAGTCAATTTGTTGCATAGGTAACAGAGCCACTGTTAAGAAAATTATTTTTATAATTCTTCAAGTATGTTTACTTTTCTTTTATTGTTTTGGGAGAGATTTGGCTTAATTTTTTTTTCAATCTGTTGACATCCATTCTATCCATCCTATTTAGCAGTTTCAAAATTTCATTTAAGTGATCAGTATAAATTTGCTTTTCTGCAAGCTTATTACTGACAGTTTTTTTTTATCTGGATCCATCAGGAACAATAGGTGCAAGATCAGAGACCTCGACAGCAAGTGTTTCATTTCATCCACACTGCGGTACTTTGGTATCACTATCAAACAACAATCGCACAGCCGAGAGAGAACGCCCAACAGAAGAGTTCAAAAATGCTGTTGTGCTCTCAAGTGCTCCTTTGAAAAACGATGTGCTACTTGAGGTGGGTGAATGAATTAATTGAAAACTCAATCAACTATGGGCTTTTTAAGTCAGCCATTTTTTTAATTTTGAGGTTTACTATTTTGCTTCAAATTACTTATTGGAAAGTAGTACATACCTTGACTATTATTTTGATACCATGAAAATTTGAGCAGAAACTGAATTTATGTGGCCAATGGCCACATCTGCATCGTGCCAGCATGATTGAGACTGGGCATTTTTAAATGAAGTAACTAGATTTGTAGATACTAAGATGCCTTTTTAAATTTTTTGAGTTTGTTTCTTTTATTTTTTAACCTCTTGTATAGAATTTTGTTGTGAAATGAAAAAGATTTTAAAGTGTAGAAAAAAAGTGAAGATTAAAGCACACACTATTTGCTGTAAGATGAAAGAACAACCAGTTTGCATATTTGAGGGGGACATTCATTAACTGAATGAATCCATAGTTTTCAAGTTTGGCAATAAAAGTTGTGCAGCGAGGCCCACTGGAGTGAAGCATGTTGAACATACTTCATTTATCTGTGATTACTTCAATCTAGTATCATTTAATATTGTTAGGCTTTGATAACCTTGTGTTGATTTTTTGTCTTGTTCAGACAACTTGTTACATTCACCAGTTAACCCACAGTGGTAAAAGTACAGTTAATTCAACATGCATTTCTACTAAACCATTTCTGTAGGTCCAATTAGAAGATTCAACAGAGATGTGGTCAGGGTCACTAGAAGTTGGTGTCACCAGCCATGATCCAAATACTATTGTTCTACCACCCACAATGACCAGTATGCCTACTGAGACGTGGATGTTGAGCGGTACATCCATAATAATTAATGGACAGGAAACAATAAAGAACTATTCTGAGATCAGTTTGGAGACAATACAGGTCAGTGAAAACAATTTTAATTACAATTAGTACTCTGAAGTCCTTAATAATAGCATTTGTACTATTATTTATTTTTTACTAAATTTCCTTTCAATATGGGCCTTATTTGGGCCTGTACTATTATTAATTTCTGGGTTTCAGAAGCCAAGCATCTCGACTACAGGTTTCAGACTATCAATATTCTTCTTCAGAGACACAATACTTTTAAGTGTTTACATTCGCAATCCTCATTTTTGACAAGAAGCATTGATATTAGATTGATATTAGATTGATATTACGATTTATTTTACAAACTTGTATTTGAAATCTTTCCACCCTATACGACTATTCCATTCTATACTATTATTAATTTTGAAAGATTTTTCCACCCCGTACCATTATTCTGCTCTATACTATTAATATTAGGGACTTCAGAATTGAAGGGCCTAGTGCACATCAAAAACACTGTGAGTGACTTTGTATGAAAGCTAAATTCTCCCAATGGTTATGAAAAGATTATAGGGATATATTGTAGGGAGAGTTGACAATTTTATCAAAAGTCACAAACATTGTTTTTGCTTTAAACACTTCAAATGCTGCAGAGTGCGCAAAGCAAATAAGTACAGCCCAGTCTTTACAGTGAAAGACCTTGGGCAAATATTTCCTGGACAGACTTTGCAGTCAGTTATTAAGATAATTATAAACTAGTTAACTTTGACAGGGTTTTCAAAATTTCCTGGAGGAGAAGGTTAAAGCTTCAATGTAAGCGACTGGATTCCAAATAAGCAAGACTAACTGTAAACCCATTATACTAAGGGTTCCTGAGGCAGGCAGTGCCTTATAAACCCCAAATTGCATTGGCCTCAAAATCACCAAATGCAATAAACAGTGCTATAATTTGTGTTCAATTTCATAAATTAAAATGACTTCTTCAACAGAACCATGATATTTTTTGTTTCACATGTGGAAGCTAAGACTCTTAAGTAAAGATTACTTTTCTTCTGTGCTAGTTGGAAGTGGTTTTGAAACTTTTAGAGGTGTCTAAATGACTGAAAGAGAAGGCTCATTTGGCCGCCAGCTGGCCAGTTTTGAGAAGCCTGATTGACTTTTAAAATTTCTCTCAGATTGAAGATCGAGTTGGTGTAATGAGAAAAAGCAATGGCTGTCTACATTTCTTTATCAATGGTGAAGACCAAGGTGTGGCCGTAACTGAGTTACCAGAGAAGGTCTATGGTGTCTTTGACCTGTATGGTGCAGCTGTGAGGGTTTCATTGTGTGGAGATGCGTCTGACTGCACAGATGTCCAATCTGCAGGTAAAAAAGATTTTAGTACATTAAAGAACACATTCAAGAAACAAATTTCAAACTTTAGAGGTCATTGTGATGGGTAGTTCCAGAAAATATCCATAACCCAATATTTGGAATTCTAAATGGGAGTTGGCATTCATGGGTCTGGAATTCCAAAGGGGAGGGGCCTGAATAATCCTGGAATTTCTGAATCCATGAGAAGTAAAATGGCTGTGGTGGAGACATGCAGAGATGCTAACTCTCCCGCATTTTGTGGGAGACTTACACATTTTCACTTGATCTCCCACTCTCACACATTTTTAAAGAAAAATATAAATAAAAAGTATGCAACAACAATGATATGCTGTTCATTTGTTCCTGACTCATAAAGGAAAATGCAACATAAACTAACATAAGCAGCGTTCTGACTATCATATATAAGGCTTCCATACAGCTTCACACTTTTTTAGATAAATAAACACTACACATGATAAAGGCAGAGAAGGATTATCCAAACAGTTATAGGTATAATTAGGCCATATAGGAGATATGATGCGAGGCAACGTCGACACTTAAACAATCCACACAATAAAAGTTCTAGCCCTGAAAAATCTCCCGCATTTTGAAGTTTGAAGGTTAGCAACTCTTGATTTGGATATTTTCTGGAACTACCCATAATTGTGGTTTAAGTGTAACTTATATACTGTAACTACCAAGAGGAGTCTTGAAGAAATTATAAATTAGTTCCATGTAATTAAGCAAGTTCTAGGAGTCAAGGTTAACAAGTTGGAGATAATTACACAATTATGGCAAAATATCCAGGAGAGACTATTGAAAGTTTATTTATTTTTTAATTTGTAATTTTTTGCTTAGACAAATTTGTTTTTGTTTGTGGTAGAAACACCTGAAAGATCACTGGCCTTCTATCCTCGTTGTGGAATGGCTGTCAGTCTTATCAATGAAAACAGAACTGCCTTTCGACCTCGGTATGTACTAGCCACTACTTACAGCATTAGCCTAAAGCTAATATTAAATCAAAAACTTCCTTAACATAAACCTTTTACAAAAATGGCAGTGATTTTAATATTCATTTGTGTGCATTCAAATTAGTTTGGCTAGCCTCATTCTAGAGTATAAAAGAATATTTTACCCAATGCAAAGCGAGGTTAGTAGGGCTATTTTAAATGCACACAAAAGGCAATTAAAATTGCCGCCGTTTTTGAAAAAGGTCTATGGCTACCTTTGGTGTCTAATGATCCACATATTTATAATGATTTCATTCACCTCAACATCATACTGTCCATTTTGTTTATGAATTATTTCTTCAAACAGCAGCATAATTTTGAAACAGCCTTTCCTTTGCCAGCTTTAACTTCTTCAGTGATTGAATGCTATATTAAGTATTTGAATGAAAGATTATAATTCAGAGTACAAAGGCAGAGAGTGTTAATGGTTTCAAGATGGTGGAAATTATCTTTGGTTTAATAATCCTTGAAGGTGTTAATTTGATGTTAATAGTGTTGAAAAAGCCTTCTCTTTGGCAAAACAAGTGTTTTGTCAAAAAATCTCAAGAATAGAATGTTTTTTTGTTTCTGGTTTTGTAATTTAGATTCCTGTTGTTCAGATTTCAACAAAGCTTTTTTTTATGTAGAAATATTGAGGGCCTGCAGTCAGGCTGAAACATAGTTATAAATTTAAAAACGATCTCTGGCTAAAATGATTAAAAATATATGAGCTTTTGACTGCTTGAACTGCAGTCTTAAACGGGTAAAAGAATGATAAGAAAGTGATAAAAAAATTAGAATAAAAACCATGATGTTGCAAATTAATAAAAGTGTAAATAATTAATAATTAATTCCCATCATGACAGTCAACATAAGGCCAGCAAAGCATCACCTCTCCTACATAGAGCTCTAAATCTACCCAATTCCTCTGATGGAAAAAAGCAGGAACTCAATTATGTACATATAGCTCTGGTGTCTAACGATTATCCACCTAAGTATATTAAGAACATACCGGATAAAAAACTCGATCTTCAACAACAATTGTATCCCCAGAGGAACTTGTTGGTTCGTTTTTCAAAATGGTTGAACCAACAGAGCCATGCAAGTCTTTCACTTCTCTTCCTTATATCAAAGGAGTGACTGAACTTTGACACGTGTCCTCAAAAAACATGATATCACAGTTGTAAACAAACCGATTACCACTCTACAACAAGTTCCCACCTGCGAAATTCCAGCCTGAAATTGCAGACCAACATCATGTATAAAATTCCATGCACAAATTGTTTTTGGTGAGAGCATTTGAGAAACATCAAAACTGTGGCCAAGGGCTCTAGAATTGCTAATCACACCTGGTCCTACAACCACACCATTGATTTTGAAAATGCATCAGTTATTGACAAAGGCTCTTTTAGGACCAGAAAAACATTAGAAGCATGGCATACCAGAGTGACACCTAACATAGATAACAATTCTTTCCTGTTACCTGGGCAATACAACATTCTTTTTAACAAATATTCATAATTATTTACACTTTTATTCATTTGCAACTTCACGGTTTTTATTCTAGTTTTTTCATCGCTTTCTTATCATTCTTTTACCTTTCGAAGACTGCAGTTTGGGTAGTCGAAAGCTCATATATTTTTAATCATTTTAGCCAGAGATCGATTTTAAATTTATAACAAAGCTTTTTTTGTTTAAGTTTCCACTCATATTAATCGATGCTGATTCATTCAATTTTGTAGTTACACAGACAATGCATGAACTAATGAACTGTTGATTTTGTAGTTATTTATGCAATGATCTTCAAACTTCTGCACAATACAAAGCACTTATAAACACAGGGATAAAGGTGTTAACAGAATTATAACTGTCAAACTTACAACTTATATAATATAATTATATACTGAGAATTGATTTTTTTAAGAAAAATCAATTCTCAGTGCATCTGTGAGCATTGGCTCTAAGACCAACCAAGAAAATGCTAAATGAAAATTTTTGCTGTTAGAGTTTAGGGTGCTGATGTTGTTTTGCTAATCCTTTCATTTAGTTTTAATAATACTTATTTTTACTAATGTTATACATAACTAATATATTTATTATTGTTTATTATACAGTACATACTCTTTGTAGTTAGTGCTCTTTTAGGCATTTAAATAACTAAAAGTATTGTAACTTTGGATATGTGATGTTATCTAAAGAAAATAGAGATTATCATTATTGTTATTATTATGACTTTTTACATCCTTCATTTGTTCATATTTCTGCAGTCGACCCTTCAGTTTTTCTTCTGACTTCTAATGGCAAAGATTTTTTATCTGAAGGCTAACAACTGTGTATGACTATGTCACAAGTTTGGAATATATATATTGTTCTTCTGATTGAAATGTTTTTAAAGTTAAGGTTTTGGCTACAAACCAATTGTGATCAAGGCAAGTAGGGCTTATTTGAATGAAGACAATAGCATATTAGAATTGCCACCATTTATGCATAGGGTGTATGAATATAAGCAATAAACATGGTTTTTTTTTAAAAAACTCAAAAACAGTGAAACTATGCAACTAAACTATGAGAAAGCTTAAAGTAAGCTAGAAATTCTTATAAATATATGTTGTTGTTTCATTTATTTGAACCATCAGTGCCTTGGAAGAGTTCAACAATGCAGTAGTTCTGACTGACAGACAGCTTAAACCTGATGAGCTGTTCGAAGTACACATCGACAAACAAGTTGAGAAGTGGGCTGGCTCACTGGAAATTGGAGTTACAACACACTCACCTGAGAATCTGGAACTTCCATCCACAATGACGAATATAACAACAGGAACATGGATGATGTCTGGAGGAGGGGTCGTAAACAATGGTGTCACCACTATAGAAGATTACGGCCATAGTTTAGAGGAACTGAAGGTATGGCTGACAATTTATGTTGATAAAGATACGCATCTGTTTGAATCACATTTGTTGTCAAATTACAAGTCCAGCACCTGAGGAAAACCTGAAGATTTCCATAAAATTAACCACTGTCATGATTTGTCGACTTTAAATGTAATCATGGAATAAATGACTGGGTGTTTTTATTTTTCATGTTATTCTTAGTTTTGTATGTTTTTGCTTTGTGATAACAAAGTAATAACAGTTCGAGAGTAAGAAGTTATTAAGGATGTAGTTGGCTGTATGGTAAAATAATAATTAATGTGTAAAGTTTGTTTCAGTTGGTTGAATATCTGACTTATCTTTGGACAAGCACACATTAAAACAAAGCAAATAGGATTTAGCCTATGTCTATAGGAATGCCACTCGGTATGGATTGGATATATGCAGAAGTGAGATGCTCAATTGTCTCTCGTCCATCATAACTTATGCTTCCAAAGTATGGATGCAACTGTCTATCAAGTTAAAACATCTGTACTGTATCTGTAGGAGCCACCTCAAAGTTTAGTTTATACATTCAAAGCTGCTGTTTTACACCAACATAACATACTTGTGTAGACCTCAAATGCTCTCCTCACTGCCCTTCTGCAACCTGGTTAGCCCAACTAACTAACTATAAAGCACCAGTTTGCCATGCAGGAGGCCCGGGTTCAATTTTCTTTGCCAGACCTTCGCTCAGGGTCTTAAAATAACTGAGGAGAAGTTTGCTTTAACATCTGCAAGCAGTTAGAACATTGTGCCTTCTTGGATAAGGACTTTAAACTGTAGGTCCTGAGTGGTAGACCACAAAGGGGACCTCAAGTCCTTTTGCCTGTTCTCCTACGACTCCTTGAGTCAAAATGTTATAGAACAAAGCAAAACAAATCTGTTACTGAAACAATTAAATGGACATGCTTATTATGTTCTATTTGCCCCTCTAAAATAACAAGATCTGCAATTTCTTTTGGTCCATAACATCTCCACTAGATTCCCCATGGCAACATGCAAGACAATCACCCTTCCATTACACCTTATTATAGAAAGAGTGTCTTTATTTTGATCTGTTTTCCTGAAATACAACTTTACAGCCCTTGAGGACACTATTAATATTCATGAGCCTTACACTTTTAAAACTATCTATGCTTTGTGCGGCTAAGTACACAATATAAACTGCTCCATCAACAGTTACTGTTAGCAATTGAATGTTAAACTTTGTTTTGACTCGTTAAAGATTTTTTGTTATTTGTTTTTATGTTTTATTATTGTCAGTTTTATTTTGTTGTTGTCTCCCAGCTCTTTATTGGGTTTAGTAATTGGTTATTTGTTTTTTGAACTCTTTGTAAATCCCCTGAATGGATAAGTTAAGTTGGCTATGACTGGTTGAATGTAATTGACTATTGAGTCCGGTTGCCATAATGTCAGTAGTACTTAATTGCACATGCTGAGAGCGCTTAGTCAAACCAGATGGATCATTCCTGAATGTGAGTGTCTATTTAAGGTTGGTGACACTGTGGCTGCCCTCGTTAAGCCAGATGGCTCGCTGCATTTCTTTATAAATGGTCAAGATCTTGGCCTTGCTGCACAGGAGGTGCCTCCAAGTGTCTGGGGTGTTGTGGATTTGTATGGACAGAGTGCACAGGCAACCCTGACGTGCAGTCAGCGAAACCATCCTGCGACACGTCATGAAATTAGTCAAGTTAATCAAGGTAATCGTATGAATTTCCACAGCAAGAAAAGCTTTATATAACAAAAGGTCTGTAGTCCTAACTAAGTAAGCTCCTTTATCCCCAGGGAGGGGGTACTCCCTATATTTACTGCTTATCACGTTCAGCGCAACACGAGGGGACTTAGCGCCAACCCGCTAGCTATCCAGGGAAAAATGTAGATTTTAGGGTAATTTTGGAAAATTATTTTGCTTTGGTACATTTAGGGTATTTTAGGGACTATTGCGATGGTCATCCCTATCCTTTTAGGCCCAGAACAACACCACCACCCCCC
>JAOBRD021102540.1:0-11145 GCA_027575215.2 Hydrozoanthus sils | reverse complement strand
TAAGAAAAGCTGACAAACAACGAATAACTTTAAAACGACTATATTTCGACCGGCCACTACCGGTCTTCTTCAGGTCTCAAGGATTAATTTACAATACCGTTTGTAATATACATGTGTATCGATGGTTTGCTAAATAGTGTTACAGGAAAACTGTGATCTAGTTAGTGGAGTGGAATATATATGAAAAATCTCACAAAAAGCGAAAGGTGGTTTGAGAAATGTACTTTATGTAAACATTTTTTACTCAGTCTCAGATTTTGCGTCACACTGCTGAATATTGTGCATGCATGCATGCATGCGTAGACTTTAGCCGTGCCGGTACTCAAATACATTAATTAAAGTACTAAGATTAAAACTAGGCTATTTGAATGCTGTTTGAGAAAAAGAAAGCAGAACTGCGTTTTGCGAGCAGTTAAGGCCAAAGGTCGGTCGGGTGACCAGAACCACACAATATGTTTTGTTTAGCCCAATAAGGGCTTTTGACGTGTACAATATTCAAACATTTAATAAATTTATATGGCGAGTATTACACCGGACTCAATTTAATTTGGAAGTTGTATCTCTTAGAATATTTATAAAGCATTGACTAACTTCAGATACTTGAATATATATAATAAAAAGTGATCTATCTAGCATTGTATTGGACGTTTTATAACTATAATGTAAGGGGTTCTCCGATCCAAATTAAATTTTCCCTTTGGAATTTTCTGTCATATATGTCATATGTTGCTTGTATAATACCCATATGGGACCTATGGCACATATAATGCAAGAGCTATATTCTTGAAATTGTCATATATTTCATACCAGAAGCTCGTAACACTTGCATCTGGTCATATGCATGCATGCACCAAAGTATTCACGAAGTAGGCAATATGACACATATGACATTTGGTTTTTGTCATATATGTCATATGTATCACTTCGTCCCATTTCTAAGCTTGGTAAGGCATTACATATGTGTCATATAAGAACACAAAATTATTCAGAAACAACGGATATGACTCGTATGACTTCATCTTTTCGTGGCCTCGCCACTCCGCCCTATAGGGAACATAATTTTCTCCCAACTAGCCGCCAATATAATCCGGTATTGGCAGCTCAGCATAGCAATTAGTTTATAGTATTTAAATTGGTAGTCCGTCTATCCTATTCAACAATAGCTGGGTGCGGCCAGTTCCCTACGTAACCGAGTTCAATCAGCAGATACGGGTGCGAACGATAAGAAAAAATGAATTGGTATCCTGACTGGGCCTTACAATCACGAACTAAGGCCAACGCATCTCGACAAGACCCAGTCAAAGTTGGTCACAAAACTCGGGCGGATCAGTTGGTCACAAAACTGGAGCGGATAAGCTAATCACAAAACTGGGGTGGATCAAGGATTTTACGGATAGTGTTCGAGTCGCGCGCCTTAGGCGTGAGTTTCTAGGGGGGTCCGGTTTCCCAAGAGATCCAACTGAGAAAAGAACTATTGTTGGTCATATCTACTATATCAGTTGTTGTGACTCCGCCTTTGTCGGTTAGACGCAACGTC
This sequence comes from Hydrozoanthus sils, assembly GCA_027575215.2. NCBI lineage: Eukaryota > Metazoa > Cnidaria > Anthozoa > Zoantharia > Hydrozoanthidae > Hydrozoanthus > Hydrozoanthus sils. The sequence goes on along the minus strand of JAOBRD021102540.1, from coordinate 9,608 downwards.
CCAGAGCAGAGCTTTTACGACCCAGCTAAGTGAACAAATACGAAGTTCCCACCCATGTCCTCAAGACTGTCCAGGCCTCAAGGTTCTGATGGATTCCGTCAGAGATCAAGACTAGTATAGACGGGGAGTGCACGAGGCAATTTACATTAGGGCCAATAAGCCAGACCTAAGTCGATACCAGGGCCCTTCTTCCTCACAACTGTAACTACATTCTGCAGTTATGTGTGTCAAAAATGGACAAACCACGACAGCGTGACTGCAGCCAATGTGATCCAGGTTCCAGTTAGAAACCGAAAAACTTGTTTATTAAGTTTTGTACTGTGATTCCAGTTAAAGCTTATGTGTGTTTCACTGATAATCAGTTAACCAGTATATAGATGAACATTCATACAATTGAAACTTTTTCAAAATTTTGTACCAGTAAATATGACTTGCCCCCCCCCAATATTTTTTTCGTAATTCCTAGTTTACGTTTTAGATTAAATAAATTTTGAGTTTACTATGCTAGCAGCCCCCTCCCCCCCCTCCCCCATATCAATTTTGTTCCGAGAGGCCTGCTTTGTATGGCAGACCAAACAGGACATGTAAAAAAGATTATTAGAATTGATATTGCATAATGAAAAAGAAAAATCATTATATCAAATTAGGAAACATAACATGAAATTACAACTCACTATTTTGGACAAAAAAATCCACATTACATGATTATGAAAAAACGTCAGTGTAAAGTTAAAAACAATAACTGGAAATGTAAAAAAAAACATTTCGCTATTTAAACCGAAAAATTCTCACTATATGGGAACATCACCGATGAATCTTTGCATCCCTTCTTTATGTCCACTTTTTCTAACTCTACTCCTTAAATTTACAGTTCAGTTTCATCACGAGGAAAAAATTTCCTTTCCGATTCTGGACTCATTATAGAACGAGAGGTACCCGCAAGGTACATATATGTGTGCTAGGCTAGTGTACATAAGTGAACTTATTTAGAATTTTCGCTGGAGTTGCTGTTACTAATATAAGGTATTGAGAATACACTGAATAATGTTTTCCTTGTTCCTTAACAGTTTGTTGTAGTCACTGTTCACTATCTTAATGGTGACACATGGGAAAACGTGTCAGTGTTTTATTGATTTCAAAAACGGCTTGGCAAAAATTTCTAACGGATACAGCCAAAGAGTTTTAACGGCTTATACAAAATTGTTTGGAAATGTTGAAACAAATACGCAAAGAGCTACACTTGAAACTTGGAAAACGGCCATGAAAACAGTTACGCCTATCCACATACAGGCAAAGACAGTGGCGAAGTTTGTATCACTTTGTGCTCAAATTGGATCGTACCTCTGTTGGTCTAGCAGAATGCGTAAGAATGGTCCTGGCATGTAATTAATTCTGCAGAGGTGAAAACGACACGGCGTCGACTGAAACTCATGGCGTTCCCTGAACACGGCCAAAATCTTAACTGTCCATCCTTCAATCCAAATTCTAATTTCAAATATCACATATATTAGGCCTAGGCAACTCAAACAAGCCGGGATCGTCCGAAGCGTTGCTAAGACTATCACGCGGTGCTGCCATAAAATGTGAAAGTCATTTGATTGTCTACAAGAAAGTTTAGCAACAATATCGGGAGTTAGCAACAAGGGTGTGCCATTTGGACTATAGATTAGAGGGATTAAAAATTCATCTAAACTACAGCAAGGTCACGTGAAACAGCGAGAGACAAACAGCATTTTTTAACTATTCTAACGGTTGTACCTTGTTTATAGGAAAAGCCGACAGAGTAGATATAACTACACTCTTTTCTTATAAAAACGTCTAATTTTGGCCCGAGGCTGAACGTGCACAACACTTAAGAGGCTGTCCGCGTAGGAACCAACGGGTTTTTGCGTCAAAAATTAAATTCCTTGAAAATTTGTGAGGTGATCACACATGTTTTGGGAACTACTATTAAAACCGACTTCGTTTCAAAAGTTTCAAATATAAAAAAATATACCGAGAGAAGTAAGTGACCTTTAATTATTTGAAAAATATGCTTGTTTACAGCTCGAAGTCAAGGGGAATTTTGACATCAATTTACGTATCATTCGCCACGTTTATATTGTCATATTTTAGCCACAAACAGAATAAACATATTCCTTCATAAATCGTTATTTTTTTTTGTAAAATAAATGTTATTCGTTTGCTTAAACATTTTCAAGGACTGGTTCATGCAGAAGCGACAGCGGTGTAGAAAGCGTGGTTTGGATATGATAATGCAATTTTCTCAAAAGTGGCTTAGAACGAAACAGACTAACAAACATGTTTGTACCAGTAGACGAAGGTAAAACTATAAAACTATGTAAAAATATGATATGGGTCTGGCAGAATGAGCGCCGAAATAGTCAGTGAATTCGCCTTTCCGACGGTTGAAAATCAGCGCGTTCAGGCATTACGTAATCATCTCACTCTTGATTTGTTTTCGATTGTTTTGTTGTAACACATTCTTTGGAAGAACTCGGGCTTTAGAATAGCGAAAACAATAATCATGCAGGGGTGGAATCGAAATAGGTTTACTCGAACTTTAGGTTAAAATACTGAGTTCGAGGAATTACTCTTGATTATATTTGATTTTCTTGATTATGAAAATGACCTTTTTTTTCATTAATAAATGGGTCATAGCAGCATGCAACTATCAAGTTATGGTGCACTTGGAAGGTTGCTTTAAAGCACTCAAAAAACTAAAGAAGCACTCAGCTTTGCTTTTATCGTGCTTAGCATGCAATCTGCCTATGAACCATTTACAACTGGAAAAAAAGGTTATTTTCATAATCTCGTGCAGTATCCTAAAAAAACTTCTTCTTGTTTCCTCAGCCTCAGTAAGTTCTTAAAATGTACTTTTTCTGAGTTTTTCAGCCTCATGTTCTTATAGAAAGGTTCGTGACTGTAAAAAGAATGTATGTTGCATACTGGCTGTGTTGATGAAGTACGAATATTTGTACCAAGCTATTAATTCCCTTAGTAACACTCATTTACACTTGTTAAATATTGAGTAAAGATAAGAGTCAGCAACAAGAGTGTGCCATTTGGACTAGATTCGAACGGAACAGGACCTCTCTGCACTACAACAAGGTTACACGGAACGATGTCAGCCCGTAAGTACTGCACTGCCAAGTTCTTATAATGATGGTGAATTGTTTACACGTTTATAAACTAATGGTTGTACACTTTGCGTTTCGAGCTTTAGCCTTTCGTGAGCTCATTATAAGTCTACTTTGGGTTAAGTTGTGGTTGTGTGCACAAAAGCTTGGACGCTAAAACTAGTTTTAAGCATATAATGTTTAGTACTCCCACGAGTAAATACACTAGGTTTTTCGCAAGTAAATAAAAGATTTTTTAATTTTGCTGAGGATCAATGTTCTGTGATCAACTCTTGTCTTCGAATTTCGGGTACAAAAGACGAGGTTGTTACGCAATATTTGGTTGATTTTCAAACTCGGAGCTCAACTCTTTCTTCGAATTTCGGGTACAAAAGACGAACTTGTTACGCAATATTTGGTTGATTTTCACATTCAGAGTTCAACTCTTGTCTCCCAATGATGAAGTTGTAACACAATTGTGGTTGGGTTCAACTCTTGTCTCCGAATTTCGGGTACAAAAGATGAAGTTGCTACGTAATATTTGGTTGATTTTCAAACTCAGAGTTCAACTCTTGTCTCCGAATTTCGAATACAAGAGATAAAGTTGATTCGCAAAAGTTGGTTGATTTTCACACCCAGAGTTCAACTCTTGTCTCCGAATTTCGGGTACAAAAGATGAAATTGTTACGCAAGATTTGGTTCATTTTCACATTCAGAGTTTAATTCTTGTCTCCCAATGATGAAGTTGTTACGCAATTGTGGTTGGGCTCAACTATTGTCTCCGAATTTCGGGTACAAAAGATAAGGTTGTTACGCAATATTTGGTTGATTTTCACATTCAGCGTTTAATTCTTGTCTGCCAATGATGAAGTTGTTACGCAATTGTGGTTAGGTTCAACTCTTGTCGCCGAATTTTGGGTACAAATATGAAGTTGTTACGCAATATTTGTTTGATTTTCACATTCATAGTTCAACTCTTGTCTCCCAAAGATGAAGTTGTTACGCAATTGTGGTTGGGTTCAATTCTTGTCTCCGAATTTCGGACACAGGAGATGAAGTTGGTACGCAGTATTTGGTTGATTTTCACTTTTAGAGTTCAACTCTTGTCTCCAAATTTCGGGTATAAGAGACGAAGTTGTTACGCAATTTTTTTATTGAATTTGACATTCAAAGTTAAATTCTTCCCGAATTTGGAATACAAGAGATGAAGTTGTTATGAATATTTGGTTGATTTCCACACTCAGAGTCCAACTCTTAATGTTTCCCGGCCGAATTTCGGGTTGAAGAGATGAAGTTTTACGCAATGTATGGTTGATTTTCACATTTACAGTTCAACCCTTGTCTCCGAATTAGAAGTTGTTACGCAATCATTGGTTGGTTTTCAAACTCAGAGTTCAACTCCTGTCTCCGAATTTCGGAGATAAGGGACAAAGTTGTTACGTAATTTTTGGTTGAATTTTACATTCAAAGATAAATTCTTCCCCAATTTGGAGTACAACAGATGAAGTTGTTATGAATATTTGGTTGATTTCCACACTCAGTGTTCAACTCTTAATGTTTCCCGGCCGAATTTCGGGTAGAAGAGACGAAGTTTTTACGCAATGTATGGTTGATTTTCACATTTACAGTTCAACCCTTGTCTCCGAATTAGAAGTTGTTATGCAATCTTTGGTTGGTTTTCAAACTCCTGTCTCCGAGTTTCGGGTACAAGGGACGATGTTAATTTTTTTATTACGCAAAATTGGTGGATTTTCACATTCAGAGTTCAACTCTTGTCTCCGAATTTCGGAGATAAGGGACAAAGTTGTTACGTAATTTTTGGTTGAATTTTACATTCAAAGATAAATTCTTCCCCAATTTGGAGTACAACAGCTGAAATTGATCTGCAAAATTTGGCTGGTTTTCACATTCAGAGTTCAACTCCAGGTACAAGAGTTAGGGTTGATCTTAACAAGGATTGACTAGTGAGATTTGTTTGTATGCAGTTGAGCAGCAAAACGTTAAATCTAACAAGAGCTGTAAAAGTGTAGTATTTTCGGAGTAGTTTTGATGTTCCGCAGTATTTTGGTCTTTTTTTTTGTTGTCGATATTTTGTGGTTCACAGGATTCCGCCTTCCTTTTCAACCAAAGATATACATATGTTTTCTACAAGAAAAGGCAAAGTATGACAATCAAAATAGCATAGTTTTAGCTGCCAAAGAAACGAGTCATTTTTTGTGGAATAATTGCATAGTCGTTGTCAAATTTTACAACGCAAACTCAATAAACCCAATTTTTTGCAAAATTTCCTACAAATCAGAAATACTAATATTATTTGAGAAAACGTTTTTATAAGAACAATTAAATCTGGTCGAGGTTCAATGATGTTACTTTTTTGATGATTGATCCGCAAATTGTTCTTAAATTGTTCTTATTACTTATATATGTGTGGTTTGAAATAATGGAATGAAAACTACACTGTAAATTCAAGAGCCATAATGGCCCCCAAAATAGGGCCGTTTTGACGAGTAAAATATGGCCACTTTTTGGTGCCATTTTTGCCCATTTTTCTGGGGCCTTATTGGCACTTATTTTGGGGCTAAAATGCATGGTCCCATAACGTGTCTAATTGGCACCATTTTTGGTATCAAACCAGAACCACCTTGGATCAATTTGGAATTTAGAGAGGGCCATATCAGCCCCCAAAATAGGGCCGTTTTGATGAGTAAAATATGGCATCTTTTTTGATGCCATTTTGTCCCATTTTTCCGGGTCCGTACTGGCACTTAATTTGAGGCTGAAATGGCCCCATAACATGTCTGAATTGGCTTCACTTTTGGTACCAAATTAGAACCACCTTGGGTCGATTAGGACTTCAGAGGGGATGTTTTTGGAATTTGCAGTAGCTAATATATGACCCTTGAAAAAATGGCTCCCCTCCCAAATGGCCCCTGAAAATGAGCCCACAATTGGTCCACTTCAAATACAAACCACAACTTTTTGGTAGGAAGAAAATTTATTTAATGCCCTAAATCACTTGTACAATTATTTTTAACACTTATATACAAATATGCATTTATACATTCATGCTGGTTCAATCTAATAGTTGCTATAGATTGAATTTTTCTTGACGAAATTTGCTACCAAGTAAATGTTATACACATGCACAAACCGACATCTACCTAAAAAATCTTGTTTATATGTTTCTTTGTGAGCATAAAACAACACCATGCTACGTGCAGGATTTGAAGCAAAATCTACGTTGTAGTTTCTTTTTGTTTTAATCTTAGCCCTTGAGATTGCGTGACCGTGACAATGACGATATGGTAAGAAAACTTGGAAAATGCTTTCACACTTTCACACTCGAGGCCCACCAAATTTGCATATATCATATTACAATGATAGTGCTTCTTTGCAATGCAAAAATAAGTTTCAATATCGATGTAGCAGATTGCGATTTGGCGAGTAAAGTTTTGCTGTTTTCGAGGTGTGGGCTTGCCCTTCCAAGAAGCTGTTTCATTCTCGGATTGCATGAGTATGGTCAAAAGCTGCATCATGTAGTCATTGTTTAGACGCTATTTTTTTTTTGTCTTCATGCGAAAATTTTAAAGATATTTGTTCTTTTGTATTCCGCTTTGCTGGCATCAATTCTCTCGGCCATACGAACGACACTTGAAAAGCTTTAAACCTTGGTTCGTCGTTACTGATCCAGAGTTTGAAAAGGCAACGAAATTTTAAACGCAGTTTGCAAAAAGCTATTGAAAGAGGCAACAGTCGGCCAAACCATTCATAAAAATCCCATTACAATTGAGCAGCTGGAAAAGTTGTTTTCAAGCGGCCAGCTTGGTGAGGGCTCGGTGATTGTTTTTCAAAGAATCCTTTTTTACTGCACAGTTCCCATAAGGTTGCCAAGATCCGAGCATGAGCATTTAAGAACTCCTTCTTTCTTGACTTGTACCATTTAAAGTCTGGTGGAGAACATCTTTTTATAAAAACAGTTTTTCTTGCAATTTATCTTTGAACTGCTTGTAAACCTCGTGGTTGTTGAATTGGCGGCACACACGGTACCGTACAGTACAGCGCATGACAGTAACTGACGCGTGACGTGTAGCACGTCATATTTTAAAAATAAATTGTTTGTAACCCACTAAAATTGTTTTTTTTTAATGTTGCAATAGACCACTAGTAGATTTTGACTAAAATAGTTAGACTACTCGTTCTCATTTTCTCTCGGCATTGATAGACGACACGGGCTTCGCCCTCGTCGTCTATCAGCCGATAGAAAATTCAAACTCGTAGTCCAACAGTTAATTAGGCAGTTAGGAGGTAAGCCAATCAGATTGCGGCATTCGTGATAGTTTGCTAGTTGGTTTCTACTGAAAGCATAAGTTAGACAACAAACAGATTCGAAATTTAAAAAAAAACAAAGATTAATAGGTTGCTTTATATTTCCATTTGAGAGATTTTAGAACACTTTTAACAAAGGACTCTGTAATTTTTGTAAATTTCGTAAAGAAACTGTTAAGAACTAAACAGTGATGTCATAACATTGGGTAAAAAGAATGTCCTACATTGATTTCAATACGCTTTCATTATTTGTAGTGCTGGAGAAGATGATAAGCAACCAACCAGTACATGATCCCTACTTCGACGTTGAAGCGGTCATCAATACTTTTTTGGCCGAAATGAAGAAAGAAAAGACGCCATACACGGTAGACGTCCTGGGCATCCCAATTGTAGTGCATGAAAATGTTTATTCGCCCAAATGTGGGACCGAAGTATCTTTTTTTATTAACAAGATGGTTTCGCCGGAAGGGAAAAAAACCCTCGAAATTGGAACAGGTTTGTAACGCTCTAAAAAAAAACAGCCAGAGAGACATTCTAAAGGACACTGAGATGCTGTTATTTGTAGCTGTGCTTAGTTTTTATCAAGTTCAATCAAAGTCAATAATGTTATGCACCATCAGAATTATAGGGTCGTTATCTAATGGTATTGTATCAGAATAACCAAATAGTTTTGTCTTGAGTGGCATATGGGTAAATACAACAGAAGGGTTCGAGTGGTGCCTTAAATGCCACTGGAACTAAGTCCCAAGAGCTCCCCGTGGAAATTCCATTTCCTGTAGCAATACCTCACGAGATCCGTATGTCAGTTGAAGTATTTATTTAAAATTTTTTAAAGAAACAGCTGTTTAAAAGTTTTCTTATATAAACTTGGAACATAAATATCTAGATTTTAATTCGAGACTTCAGGTTTTCCTTTTTGATCATGAATTGAAGGACTTTCCGATGTATATCAAAGGCGGTGGAAACCGTGTTATAATGAGGAATGCAGTGCCAAATTAGTTCAGAGTAAACCCAGTCATATCGTCCAAGTCTGCATCAGATAACTGAAAATTGATTTATCAAAATCGAATTATTTTTGAATTTTTTAGGAACGGGAGTAATTGCGTTGTTCTGTGCGAAGAGAGGAGCCAGTTTGGTCCATGCTACCGATATCAACAAAGCTGCCGTAGCTAATGCAAAAGAAAACTTCGTGAAGAACGGATTTGATGGCCCGAGTTACAGAGTGTATTACTCTGACCTGTTCCAAAATGTTAAAGGCAAATTTGACACCATCATTTTCAACCCTCCTTGGTGTCTAGGAAAGCCAGCGAACGAGTGTGAGAAAGCAGTTGTAGACGAGGAATATTGCACTATAAAGCGGTTCATGGCAGAGGTTGGGGACTACTTGGAGCCTAATGGGAGGGTTTGTCTATCGTGGTCAACATGTGGAGACGTGGTGCTCTTGAGGGATCTTATTGAAGAAAACGGCTTTCGAGAAGATGAGTTTTATGGAGTGGAGTTTGCGGAATATGATACAACATATACTGTATTTTTGTTAGTTTTGAAAAAAGACACTGATATATAAACGATTCGTAATTATGACCAATTTGTGTTAGCTATCACAATGAGTAAAATTAGGACCGATATGTGTTTAAAAGGGTAAGATTAATATTTAGCTATAAGTTTGTCCTTTCACTATTACGAGCCATTGAAAACCAAAATAAAATAGTTGAACAGTAAGACTGATTTACAGTTGAAGAAACAATAATAATAATAATCTGAATATATTTATTTTCATTATTGTGGAAGATTGCGCCGAATAGGTTTTACGCTGCAATAATTAAGAACATTGTACTCCCTAGGGATCTCCGTAATATACCCATAGGTATTGCGTATACTTTGGTTACAAAAATACTCGGACCTTAAACTTACAAACATTTAATTTCGACAAAATACTTTCGGAGATTTTTACCCAAAGATTCGGACAAACGACGACACTTTAAAAAGTTTTTTGAATGAATCATTAAAATTCAACTGGCTTACAAACAACACCAGCAAATTATGAGGGCACTATTGCTTGAGTCTTCTACTTTTAGTGTCATTAAAGCACTGTATTGATTGTGCCTTCTCACTCTATTTTATTTCTAAGCTTGATCAAACGCTCGCGACGTGCTCATTAATAAA
>JAOBRD021102433.1:0-11146 GCA_027575215.2 Hydrozoanthus sils | reverse complement strand
GTATTTTGTGTTTTGGGTGATTTGGGGGAGGGGGGGTCTGCAAAACTGATATAATGGTTTGAGAGGGGGGGTCACTCGAAAGTGTAAAAAATGAATGGTCCCTAATATAATAAAGAAGAAAGAGCTATAAAAGCACATTGCCTTCCTCTTGAAAGCTCTATGTAGCTTTCGGATACTTGATGAATGCTTCCTTGCTGTGAATTTGATGCATTATTCATACCTTATTTGACCTTTCACTCGAAGACCACTCGCGTCGATCGAAAACCAACTCGAGTATTCGACAAAGGAAATCAACAAACCTTACGCATAGCTGATTTGCTTACAGTAATCGAACCAACCATATATGGAACACCAGAACTACCGGAAGCAAAAAGCCCTCATTTCACTCCCCTGATTGGCTTCGAGAGGCCGAACCAACCATATATGGAAAATAGATGGAAAACCGGAAATAAATATAGAGGACTGTTGCCGTCGCTATCGCTCCGCCAGCAATTAGGGCGCTTGTCTCTTAACCATGGTTTTGATAATGCTTTTTTAGGGGGCTTAATTAAAAAGTTATCTGATTGCAAATCTTTCTATACTTCAAGTCTTAATAAAGCATATAGACGAGTATTCAGCCACAACTAAAACTGTCAGTTTTTAATTTCTACTCAAAATTCATCCCTGTCGATGGAGTAGAAAAGAAGAAAAGAAGGTTGTAGACTTGGTGCGCCAAGTTTTGAAATCCGTAAACGCAAGATAAGGATGGGAGGTGCAGATGTTTCGGTAAATATTTGCATTAGTCGATTCTGGACAGTGACATCAAAATGACATGTATTTTGACACCCACGCTTATATGGTGCAGAAGTAACAGTTAGTATTAAGGTTAGGTCTAAGTTTTTGTAACTTACTGAAACTGTACATAATGCTGTTATCCTATTAAAAATACTGTTGCCCTGCTCTGTAATCGACGAAATTTGAATTTCCTGAGCGGAAACCAGGAGGAATTTGAGAGATTTTCTTTAATTCAAATCCCAATATTTACCTGTAAAAACATGTAAAACGAAAGAGTTAAAATTTTGCATAATTTCTATCATCCACTGTCTCAAAGTCAAAGAAACCAAAAATTAAACTCAAAAACTAATGCTCGCTTAATTCAACAAACGAAAAAAGGAATTTGAGTTTGGTAAATTAGTTTTTTTTAAATAAAAACTTGAAAAGATCAAAATGTGATATTTCATAAAACGGAATCAAAACAATACGTTTGTTATATCTCGTGGGCTCTAATTACCTAACCGTGCACGACGTAAAAGGACTTTATTTAAACAAAGCATATAAGAGGCTCCGAGGCTGCATTCCAGATATTGTGTTACTACTGCTAAGAGCAGATGAAATAGCTACTGTTCTTTATAATAAGACACTGGCTTCCCGCAATAGCAACTTAACATTTGTCATGTAAATGTTACAAATCTTAAGTTTCAAGCATAACAGCACGCGTCTCGTAAAACAGACTTTTGCCTGCTTTCAACTTTCAACAACAATATCCACCAAGACAGACCGAGTTTTTTAGTTTCAGCTCAAAAGAAAATCTACTGGCTTATTACAAATAGGTGAGTAAGATTTCTACCTTTTCCCCGCTACGTTGAGTGAAAGGATTAAGGATTAGAGCCGATCTAAGCCGCTTAAAAAACGTTATTCAGCGAATTCGAACAGATGTTCGAGGCTCTAAAGCTGTCGATATGAATTGGAATTGTTTAAATACAACTTTGTATCTCGAATAGACAAAAATTAAGTGACATGCATTTCAATTTGTCGACGCTACTTAATAAATATGCATGCCTCGAAATACTCCGCGGAAACATTTACTAACAGTAATTCATTTCAGTTACTTCGCTTTGTGTCGGCAAATCTTTGTTTTGTAAAGTTTTCGTGGTTTTTGCCTGTGTTTTCTTGAGTTTTGAGTATTTTGTTCATATAGATTAGTTTAGGCAGTGATGGTCGTTTCTTTAGGGTGGGAAAAATGACGCGTAGCTAGAAGTTAATGATCATTAATGTACTGGGTTTGTTTTCATGCAGAACTATATCGCTCAACAACGCAAGAGATAAACTCGGGCCGAAACTAAGCTAATGTTTAGTCCCGAAGGTAGCACCAAGCATATCTTAACAAGTAAATTACAAAGTTGATTTATTTTTGCGTATTGCGATCAATCTTTGATTGATGCTGCTGATAATACATTCTCCAAGTTTAAAGCGCATATGTTCGGGGTCACGGGGGGAAAGCGATATTACAATCTACTTAAAAACAACTTTTTGTGATGGAAAGAAAGTCAGCGCAATATTTTTTTTAACTAAATCTGGCAGGACAAGCAAAATATTGTGGTACAAAAGGAAAGTGTTTGATATATAAACGCAGACATTTTTGCGGTTCTGTTGAAAATTACACAGACAAACCCACAGTCATAATATCGGGACACGGCTGAATGCGTGCTGTGGGAAGATCTCGGAGTTTCTATAGAGCTCAATATGTACTAAATATAAACACTAGTATACATCTTTTGATTCACTCATTAGCCACGTACCGCCATTTATTACGTTCACTGTTGCTAAGACGTACGCTTATGTAAGCATAGAGACCCGAGCTTGTGGAATATAATATTTTAAAATAGTCTTTAGTCCGTACGAGAAAAGCGAACGATTTGCGTCTCTTTGCTTGCAATAGATTTAAAAAAAAAACTTGTGTCTTAATTCTAAAGAGGCTAAAAATATTTTTAAAGTAGGCGATGATCAAGAAGATCTGTTAAAAGTTTATAGAAGTAACTTGAAGAACCGTATAGATTAATTGACACTATTCGTTGAGCAATACCTCGAGAAACTTTTTAACACGGATTTAAACCACAGCCATCAAGATCAAAATAAAGTGAAAATACGCAACAAGCTGCAGTTTACAGTTTACATATAGCTGCATGTAAAATGGAAGGATGCCTCACCCCTTTTCAAAGACTACAACTAACTGTTAGTATTTAAAATTTTTTGTACAATATAGAAAACTAGAAGATGCCAGACAGGGTATACTATCAACTTGACCTTTAACAAGTTTAACAAATATATCAATTTTCTAAATCTCTAAAAAATGTGTTATATGTACGATACAAGATTAATATACTGTTTTGTGTTTAAAAATTGTATAAGAGAATGTTTAATTAAAAACGCTTCGCTTTTCAATTTCTATAAAAACGTGCAAACAAACTGTAGAAATAAAATTTAGCCAGTGCTTCATTATTTAGTGATAACAATCAATTTTAAAATCCGTTGCATCTACTGTAAGAACGAGAGACTCAACATCACAGCAATAAACATAAGTGCATCTGCCATAAACATAATATAACAGCTTAGTACTTATGTATAGGTCGAATTATACTTTTCAACAAAACCATTATCATTATCATTTAATGGATTTCTCTTGCAGGTGTAACATAATCTCAATTTTGTAGCATCAATAGCTTAAGTACTTCAGCTGAATTATTTATGAACTGTATATACTTTTAACGGACGGATTTCAATCGTTTCAGCATTGTAGAAGCAGCTACAAGTTAGTTACTTGTAACAGATAACTACAAGCTCAAAGTTCTCAGTTTTTTGCCTAAAAACTCTTGGCTGAGGTATTTGTATATTTCTATTATTTTCTATCTGTAGACTTTTTCTTGGAAATGTTTTCGTTAAACTTGAAGTGCAAAACATATGGCGCGCGTAAAATAACTATTAACCGCCTCGGCGAAATCCTCAAAAACTTTTTTATTTCCACAATTGTTGGTATTATCTATCAGATTATTCGTTGTAGCAATGTAGCTTATACAATTCACGTGTATGTTCAAGACTTCTCCTTTACATAACACACACAAAATAAGACATTTGGTATAAAGCAATTGAAAATTGATCAAGCATAGCCAACTATACTTAAGATGAAAAGTGAAATCCTCCCTAACTTTTTCATTGAAAAAGATGGGTTCGAGTTAGGAGAGTTTACCTATGGCAACTGGAACTGAAAGGATACTCGAGTAACCTCGGCGTGCATCAAAACTGTGCCATTGCTTGAGCGCATACGATGTATATATCTCTGCCCAAAAAAAACTTAAAAACTTACAAGGAGAACAAAGCAGGCTGAGTGTAATTTGCAGACACTTTGATTGACTAGAGTAGCGAGCTGAATCATTTTCTTATACTTAAATTCAGTTATCTGATTGTTGAATAATTTCGAGAGAAAGGTCCTGTCGGTACTTGCACGAAAATCTTGGAGGGGCATCCATCAATTTACCAGATTTTTGAAAAACTTTATTATACTGAATATTCATTTGAGCGTTTCTGTCAAACACAGTGAAGTGATAGTTTACAAATTTGTAACTTCTTTTGGTAGATTTGTGTGAACATCAATGCATGCACTTGAAAGGATTTTGTTATAATACAACTAATTAGTACACCTCAAAAAAATATCCCGCAGGTTTTGTACGTCTTGTCTGTATTTGAAGACGTCCGTTCCATTGGCAAATCACCATATGGAAAGAAAAGTCCCGCAATATTGTTTTCTTGGAAACAAAAGCATTTCAATACTTTTTAAACTTAGAGCAATCATGAAGCGCGCTTAGATCTAAGTTTTGTTGTTTCATGTTTCAAGTTGCCGAGGAAAAGTTAGCAGTCCAATTAATATCGAAATTGACCGCAAAAGCGAAAGTAACGATTGATATGATTTAAAAGGACACGAAGACCATGATTAAATGACTAGCGCCGGGCTGATATTCTCATAAGGGCAAGCGAGACACTAACTAAAGGTAGAAATAAAGTATACGTACGTATAAATAATTAAGTAACTAAATTTTCAACAAAGAATGATGCATGGCTACCGTTAGATTAAAGTAGAGATAGAAATCTCTAAAAAGCAAACGAGTGTTGAATTATTTAGTAAGGAAATCGGTGCGCTTTTAACTAGCAGATTAGCTAAAGTATTGTTTAGGTACGTAAATGCAGTGGAAATACTTATTTTTCACAGTTAACATGTTTTATAAGTGTTTTCTTCTTAGAGAACCTCTCGAATTGCACTGCGCCAAGTAATACTGATTTGTGTATATAAAATTCTACCTATTTAGCAAATTGGCAGTTATTAGCGGAGAACCTAAAACAGCGGTATGCAATAAGTTAGAGTTGAGGAAAAACGGTTTATTCGTTGGTCCTTACACTCAACTATACTTTTAATTAAGCGTTTTAATATTTTATAGAGACACTTCTCTTAATGTAGACAGAATCTCTCCATGGGGCAAAGCTACCTTCGACGAAATTAACAGAAGTTCCCAGTCAGACAAGATTTTCCACGGCAGGAGGTCGTTAATGAGAGAAACTTTCTCAACTTATAATTATTGCCGAGTGCAAAACCCGTTAAACTTTAAATTTAGTACAGCTTATCCCCTTTCCTACTTATAGTTGTCGAAAGTCAAAACTGTGTTGAACAAATCGAGTTTTCAACAACTGCTTCAAAAGTTAGAATGTATGAACACCAATAATCTCTACTCCCTTGAAAACAAGCAAAATGAATGGTCACTTTATAGGGTCTTATCAACTAGTTCAAAAGTTAGAATTAACAACACCAATCATTTCTTCTCTTCAAGAAAAGCAAAATGAATGGTCACTTTATAGGGTTTCATCAACTAGTTCAAAAGTTAGAATGAATGACACCAATCATTTCTACTCTTCAAGACGAGCAAAATGGTTGACTTAATAGGGTTTCGTCAACTGGTTCAAAAGTTTGGAATGAATAAAATTGTATGGTCACTTCAAGGAGTTATATTTTAACTGGTTAAAATTTAGGAGTAACTTGGTACATATATGTAAGAACATGGTCTTTAGCCTCAGTCTTTTTCGGTACAGTTTTTGCGACAGAACTACATGTGTTAGCGAAGCGTTCAGAATGCCTTTGTACTGAAAAGAATTAAGTGTAGTTGTTATTTCTAACCAACAGAGAATTAACTTGAGAGTAAAAGCATCACATTGTAAAATTCTGGCTCATTGTTAGCTAAGTTAGATGACACCAACAATTGTAAACAAGTGGTAATTGCTCTAGGACCACCTACTGACTAGCATGCTGATCGAGTCTCATTACGGACAGATTCTTAGCTAGCTTGACATGCAGTTTTTGCAAAACAGAATTTGAAACCGGCAGAAATGCAATACCTTTCAAATCTTCTGAAATTATTCACTTTGTAAACACCATTTCAGGGCTCACCATGCACTACGTCATCCATTAAAGATTCATATATAATCCGCCAATAACAACCTCAGCTGACTGATTAGCGTTAAATGAGAAATTTAGTTATTAGGATTATATTTTCTTAAGAAAATATACAGACGTTGTTGTCGGTAGAGTGTTGGTGCGGTCTAAAAAGGTCAGATTGTTGCGTCTATAGTAACTTTCATTGAAAAATACTAAAATTTCTGAACGATCGAAGAGAAACTTCTGCTGGCTACTAGTTCGCAAGGGAGCAACGGAACTTGATTGAAAAACTTCCGTTGCCGTTGGAAGTTCAAAATTTTTTTTGTAACAGCAACTTAGCGGAAACTCTGCATGAAAAGCTTAAAGGGTTCTTAATCGTTTGTCTTTTAAAAGGAGTGACTTCTTTGTATTAAGCGGATTTACACTGCTTTCGCGATTACGTTTGGTTTAAAAGCTTTGAGGCTTTTGTCCGTAAAAGACAAGTTCAGCGTCTTGAGTACACACAAATTTATGAACGTCTAAGTCGAATTTGCATATTTGTTTGACTTATTCGCCGACATGTCAATGTTTTTGAAAAACTAATCACTCTCCTGTGTGTCGCTGTGTGTACAACCCAATGTAGCCTTATGCAGTTTTTAATTGAAATGTGTATTAAAAAAATTAAGTTCTTGTTTTGAACCCGTTAACTTAATTTTTACTTTCTTTCAGTAGGTTAAATAGCTGATATTAAAAGAAAGCCAAACAAGATATCCTCAGAATTCGTCAGCAGACATCATAACTTCATTGGAGAAAAAGCTGAATAAGAAACTTGAGTTAACAGAGCAACTGCCAATGACGCAAAAACAACAATCAATGGTGTATGAATCGATAGAGAAATTTGGATGTGTTTAAGAAAAACCCGTTCATCCGACAACTAAAGAACAAATTGTTAACTGGACCCGTGAAGAGGCTGCATATTTACAAAGACACGCCCTTAAAAAGTTTTTCTTTTTAATAGTTACTCATGGCAGAACCATCCGCAGCACCCGAGCTTCACGTGACAGCCGAACCATCTGCTGAATCAGAACCGAGTGGCCGACCTCAACCCGAAGCTCCAGCCGAACCAATGCCGGAATGGTCGTTCGCTACGAGAGAGTGGGGATTGGCTTGGGATTTTCACCAATATGGTATCGGGGCAGCATTCGCGATTGTAGCTGTTTTTGTGTTAGCCATGTTAATTCGAGTCCAACGAAAAGGAAGTAGAAGTAACAAGCAGCGTTGGATTCAAACAATTGTTCTGAGTTTACTGTTTGTGTTTAACGCTAGTCGGAGCGTCGCTCTGTGTGTGGATGCTTATTTCTCGAAGAAAATCCTCCCACGAGCTTTTCTGCAGTTCCTCTGGGGACTTGGTCATCCCTGTATCATCACTGCCTACGCCCTGATTTTCGTGATACTTAAAAACGCTTTGCTGCTGAAGCAAAAGTTTCAAAATTGGTACACGGCCAAAAACATTGCACTGGTGACAGTACCTTATTTTCTTTTTGTGTTAGCGGGTGAACTCGTTTTTGGGTTTTCCCCTCGCTTCAAAGGCTTTGCTTTTGCGTGTCAACTACTCTATGTTACACTGGGGTTTGCTCTCTCAACCTTTTATACCTTCGTAGCCACGTTGCTGTGGTGGAAGCTGGGAAACCTGAACCATGGAACGCAACAGCCTGGGACTGAGGACCGAGGACGACGGACCAGGTTCATATTCCGGAGCTGCATAGCAACTGCTGTTGGCGGGTTTATTCTTTGCTGTTTACAGTTGTACGGCATGGTCGGAGTGTATGGCACTTTCTCGGATGCAAGGTATGTCAAGCCGTGGCCATGGTTTGCGTTTAATACCGCACTAAGAATGCTTGAGTTATACCTAGGAGTTATTCTATATTATATTGCAATGCAAAACTCCGGGAGACAAGTGAAAAAGGTTGAAGTTGCTCCCATAACTCTAACTTCTGGCCAAGGCAAGATTGCAAGAGAACAAAGCAAAGAAGGAACCATGAAACAGATAACAATTTCTGTCGATAGTTCTTGATTCTGTACTGATCCATATCAGAGATTACCGCCATACACTTTGGGTATACTATGAGATATATAGGGGATCCGGTAGGGGGAGGGGGTGTTAGCCTGTGAGTAGGCTCTCTGTGAGCCTGTTCACAGGCTTGTAGGGGGTCAGCAAAACAAAAGGGAAATCGGTGTTTTAAATAAATGCAACTTTATCGGTTCAAATAAACATAATGAGCAGTGAACAAAAACATTTAATAATCTTTCCAAGAGTGCGCGTCAGTTATGAGATGGTAAATAGCTAAAGAGACGCGTAGCTCTGGATTGGCTATAAATCATCTCACATCCAACAAGCGCAGATAGAATAATTGTTTTATTACATTTTTGGAGTTTTCCAAACCTATTGATACTTGAAAATGACAGCTAAAACTTATCCAGAACCGTATTTCAGCTTTGCAACTCTACACAGTCAGTTTCCATATATGGTCAATTCGGTACATAAGCTGATAACCGAGATTAAGTGAACCAATCAGAACGCTGGAAACGCAATATTCGAGATTGGAAATTTAATAAAAACTGATATTACCATGATTATGTTGATCAAATAGAAAAAAATTAGTTTCGTTTGTTATGCACGTACCAACAAATGCTGTCTACATGCGGCTTTGTTTTGCTTTAGAGACAAAATACATAGAGTTTTATGCACGTTGGTGACCTCCATGTTGTTTCACAAAGAAAATATATTTGGAAGTCAGCCATTTTCTTATATTTTAATATACGATTAAAGACTTACAAAGTTTTTATATCTACTCACTATGATGTGTTTTGTTCTTTACTTCAAACAGTAAAACGGAAAAACAAAAAGCTTTTTTCATTATAGAACGGCCTAAAATACGACCAAAATACTTTCAAGCCCCACGCTAGGTATTTGAAATGCGCCCTATCTTCTATCTAAACTTGCCTATTTTCAATGCGAAATGCACGGGTCGCGGAACCGGGAGGGTCAGGGGGGCACTGGCGCCCCAAATAATTTGGTTAGGGGGGCCAGGCCCCCCCCCAATAATTTTTTGGTTGTCCACAATTACTTTTGAATAGGAGTTTCAGATCTTATAACAAACTATTAAAATTTTCACTGTGCCCCCCAAATAATTTTTTGCTTTTACAAGTGAATGAGCAAACAAGAGATTAGCCTAAAGGGACAAAAAAAGAATACATAGAAACTGATACTAAAAAAAATCATTTGTTTGGTTGTTTTATATAGTACACTACGTGAAATATTTACAAAATAGGAATTATATTATATCACAATATTATCACATAAAAAAACCTACAGGCAAATTCATTTACACTAGGGCGTTGAGGAGCATGTATTTCTGACGAAACATAGAAGGGATTTATTTATTTAAGAAATGACAACATTCTTTTAAGAATTTAAAAATGGGTCATTAATAATGTTTTAGCATTAAAATGCACTACAGACTGTCTCTTTGTCATTATTGCCTTAATACATAGATATTCACAGCTCTTAACTTTTACAATTTTCCTTTTCGAAAAATATTTGAAAATATCAAAGGTTTGCTCTCAAGCCAAACAAACACGCAAACAACAAACACTACAGATACAAACAACACGATTATTTAAAACATTTCCTTTTCAAATATATAAAAGATACGTTTTTGAGAGGTAAATATTTATACCTAAACGACAAATTCCAACTTAAGAAACTATTACAGAAAACTAGTTTGTTGTTGAACAATTATAGAAATATTAAGCAAAAAAGTACGAAAAAATTTTCAAAAACAATGTTTTCAGTTCTTGACAAAATTTTCGAACATTCTGTTGTAACTTCACCATCAAGTTGTGGAAAATTTCAAAATTAAAACAGTAAAAACCACGGAACGTACAACTTCAATTTAACATATCAATTTGTTGCAGCTTTAAGTTTGCTTTATTTGGGAGGCCATTTGGTATCAAAGTATAAGCTTTAACATCATGGTGAAACTTCAGTTTACAAGGCCTGTTGTCATTCATTTTCAAAGGTTTCCAGAACGTGAAACGTTTTCGCGAAGTCGTGCTTTTCTTTTTACAAACGTTCGAGTTTATCGTCACTAGCTAGTTAGATCAACGCTATTTGGTTCTTATTCTGCTTGCTCAGCATTTAGCATTTCCTTGCTACAACGTTCAAGTACCTGCCCTTTGTTGCATGAAGTGCTTGAAAGAGCCCGGATGTATATTTAACTTTCCTGTGATTCTTTACTCTATCGAGGGATGTAATAGACTTGCACAAAATGTTTGCAATATTTGCAATAGACAATATTTCTAATGACGTCAACGTAAACATTGGAAACATCTTTTAAAAGTCTGCCAAAATTAAACCCGTTTCTTCTTCTTCGGTATCTTTTTCAACAATAAAGTTTAGTCATCTTTCAAATCAGTCGGTTGCTGTTGTTGTTGGTGGTGTTGTTGTTGTTGTTAAGGTTGTGTCTCTTGCTTTTGTTGTCGCTGTGATAAGTGCAGTGTTCTTTCTCGTCGGCTTTATCGTAAGTAAGTATGGTCGTCATAGTTACGTTCAGTACATGCGATACTCTGACTATCAGTGAAATCACTATCTTGGTCATCGTTCAAAGTCTGTGACACGGATCTTGCCCGGCTCTACAATTTCCGGTGTATTGTGTCCTCACAAGTAAAGCTAGGGCTGTTGTAAATGGATAGAATCGGACACAGCGTCAGTAAACTACTCGTCGTATGTTGGAGGGCCTGTACATTCATGTGGTTGATAGCTGAAATAGTAGATTTTAAGTATTATCTTTCATTAAGGCGGGACTTAACCTAAACTTTTGTTGGATAGTGAGGAAGTTGAAAAAGATATTTGAATGAGAAGAAATTTGA
>JAOBRD021102323.1:0-11146 GCA_027575215.2 Hydrozoanthus sils | reverse complement strand
TTACGTCCGAACTCACTGCTGACTGCGGAACGCAAGACTTTGGCATCATCCGCTGCGTGAATCTCTTGTAGTAAGGATCCAAGTGCCTGGGAGATCTCAGGCTTGATGGAAGCGAGGGCACGAGAACCCAACTCGGTCCCATAGCGTTGCTTAACTAGCCTTGGGAGGTGAGGATGGATTAATTTTAGCCAGGTTAACACAACAAGGTTCTCCAGGGTTGGCGAGAGCTCTCAGCAAACAATCCTCTACGAAGGCCATAAGACGTTGGTACAAGTCCTCTGGACGTTCATTGGGCTCTAGATGGATTTCAGATAAATCAATAAAGTGGGCCCCAGTCACTTTTAAACCGAAGTGTTGTCGGATTGTCTGCCAGATAGACTCCAAAGACGTTGAGTTCTTTACGAGGGAATTTCGTGAGATTATCGGACAATAGTTCGAGATCTGTCCCAGCATAAGCTTGAGAAAATTTACTTTCTGTTGGGCAGTTAGACGGCGAGCTTCGGGTACAGATTCACCATCGTTGGTGAGACCACGTAGCGGTTGAGTTTTTGTTTTCTTTTGCCATTGGAATCCCTCCGCGAGGAAGGGGGCAAAATTACTGTCTAACGACAGAGAATAAACCAGATTTTGCTTCCAGTTTTCGAAACTGTTGATAGTTTCTGTTTTCGTTAAGCACCACTGTTTTGGGGCCCGGTGAGTTGAAGCTATGTCGTTGCTCACAGCAATCGAGTAGCAGATTAAGTGCTTATTCGGCGACTCTCTGCCGATTTGGCTCTTCTTTTAGTCGATTTGTTGGCTCAAGGCGATGTAGAAGCTTGGGTTATCCCACCGCTGCCACCACGCCAGTTAGTAATGGAGGAGAACCAATACACAAAACCTTTTTATCGCGGAGCTAGAACTATAACACAGATTATCGGGCGGAGAGAAAAACAAGATGACTCCCCCTGGACAGGACACTAATAATTAGATACTGGTTGTTATGAAGTAATAAAATAAACAATGTTTCTATTCAAATAGACCCCAATACATGCCATTTTTACAAATATGTATTCATATAGTTATAAAAAAGTAATTGAAAGAGTTAGAAGAACATTTTCACTAAAATTTTGGCAATTCAAGTTGTATCTAAAAATGAGTCTACCTACAAACAATTGTTGATTTAGCACTCAATGTTGGCACAATTTATAATGGAATAAACAGCTTTCTTGAAGTCTTCTTAAGATTTTTTTTCATTTCAGGCATATAATCATGCATGCTAACAATGGGTGATTAATTAGTCAAGGGATTTGGCCAGGAGTAGTTACTAGCTAGCAGCATGCTTTGACTTTTTCATAAAGCCCCCTAACTGAGCCACTATCCTGCGAAACAGCCAATTATTTTTTCTTTCACTAACAATTAAAGTGAGAATGAAATCATATATTTCTTTTTCAGTTGAAGCACAAGAGGGTCTAGAATTTCTGAATCGAAAGCTTATCACTATACCACTTGCTTTCCACTTATAATTAAAACAAAAATAAATATTTGGTCGGTCAGGGTTAATAGCTACTACAAAGGGATCAAAAAGTCCAAGTGAGCTATAGGAAGGGAGTGGGATTTCTGTGTCACAGTTAGTCAGTAAGAGCCACAATGGGTACAGCTGGAAAATAGTTTGCAAGCAGTCCAAATTTCCCAAATTAACCAAAAGAAACAAGTATTTGAAAATGGGGATTAAAAGAAAATTTGGTATTAATAGACAAATTAGGAAATTTATTTTGGTTAATAATGCGTTCGTGTTACAGTGAGCTAACAACAAAGTGATTAAAAAATTATTTTAAAGAACCAAATTATTGACCTTGTATGATCACAGTAACGATAACAAACACTTGGTCACATGAGCTTTAAAAAATCCAAGTTTATTTCTTCTTGCATTTCCTTGTTGGCCGAACAAAGTATAGACTAGCAAAATTTACAATTTCATTATTATTGTCTAATTTTAAAAAATGCCAATATCAATTTGCCATTGTTACCAAAATTATAACACGCCTATAAGGAAAAAAAACAAATTTCTGGATTAGTTATTTTAGATACTACTATGCATTAGCACTAGTTAGTCACACAAAGAGGTACTTGTAGCATGAGGGACAATAAAATTTATGATAAATCTGGTAACAAAGCTTTGACAGTGTGAAAAAAAATTATTGCTTTTTAACCTAATCCTCTTTGTAGCATGTCCGACACCAAGAGTGGCAACATTTATTTTCTGTAAAAGTGAAAGCACACAGTTTTCAAATTATACTCTCTTGGGAAATTTGAAAATTAGTTTGTCTGAGACTATATTGTAAATTAGGCAGGCAAGACCTTGGTATATTTATGGTAAAAAAAATAATCAAACTTTTGAACTTCAAAATCAACTTATACTTTAAACAGAGAGGATAATGTTGCTTTTTTCAAATAGTTGTCATAAAAAAAGGACCTTCGCCTATGGGGGTTGGGAAAGGGGATGCAATTCCAACTATTGCATCTCTTCCTACTGGCCTGATCATTTTCTGTATGTATGTATAGCTGTTAAATGCCTAAGTATATGTATTGCATAATGGAATTTTTTTACTTTTACTTGCAAAATAACTGTATACTATTATTATTAGGTCTCGCAAGGTAGAAATCCATTCCTTTATTACCACAAGAGACCCTACACTCAATGGGTGTTGAAATGCGAATTTATGAACCAGGCTTAATCACATTTCGAGGACACCCCGGACTAACCCTACCTTGTTACTGTGCAAACAAGATGAGGAAATAATTGCCAGTCCACGCTGTACGTCGGCTTTTTTCTCCTTAATTATTTTAACTTCAGAAAACCATGACTGATAGGGTGAGCTGCCGTTTGTAGTGTTTTAGGTTCGGGCGAAATATTCTTGAACCTAAAACTGCTGGTCTCTGAAGCGAACATGCAATTTTGTCTTGGCAGGTGGTGTAAGGTTCACACTTCGAGCATTAATTTTAAGTGATGGGGAAATAACTCTGACGGGCACGCGAGATGTACAAGGATCGCTACCGCCTTTTATTCCTCTTGGTGTTGTGGTCTTACATGATGTTGCGCTAAGCTCAGTGTACCTTACGGTTCGAAGAACTCATTAGATAGATTGTTTCTCTCTATCTTACGGCGTTCTTATATTATCAACAACACTGATTTATGCATCACAAGATGCCTAACTTTTATTGTTCACAACGAAACATTTTAGATAGCGACCTTGTTATTTTGTACTCTTAATTACTAATATCGTTTAACACACTAATTGTGTTTACGGGAAGTGATATCTGCTTTCAAACTACCTTAATATCAGACCAACGGTGTCAACTATTTATCATATTGCGGTTAACAAAAACGTAAATGTTATCTTAATTCACCATAAACTTAAGTTGCGGAAGTTCCTACTCGGTTTAGCCAACTCTCTTACGTGAGTATGGTGAAGGTGGCTAACTTAAGCGCAATATACCACTTCCGTTTTGCATATTATCGAAAACTTAATAAAATGAGTAATGCTAAAATGAGTACATGAGAATTCTACTAGTTCTAATGAATGGTTTATTGCAGTGGACTCACAGAGCCTGTGGATAGCTGGCGCTGTTTCTTTTCTTTTTTTGCCGGCACTATTTGTGGTGATTCTGCAATTTCTTTGAGTTCAGTTTTTTCACCTTGCTTATTAACTTCTGAACCTGCTGCATGTATTTAAAATTTGCCTTTGCATCATACCTCTACATACAGTTTTGTTCTTTAGTTCGTGAATGTGAGTTACATTATCTAATTATTAAAACATGTAGTTTATGTATAGCAAAGTATCAGCAAACAAACAAGGAAGTTCTGACTAACAATCAGTCATTTCAAGCAGACAGATCGGCGAGTCTGCAGCACGGACGGCAAACACCTGTCATTTCTTTTCTTTTATTGCTTTTGTATCAAAAAAGACACAGGATGGTCTAAAGACCCGACATATTTTAGTTTTGAAGGAATTCGCTGACTTTGTTTACGTTCTTTCAGCCATTTTTCGATGAATTCTTGTTTACTTCTGGTAAAAGAAGCAGCCAATCAGATTCGTCCTCGAAATTTTTATACCAGAGCTTCGTCTCTTGGCGCTAGCCATAAGGAACGGGGACTTTGGGAGTAAGGTCAGAATGTTCCGTATTGTTCAGAGAATTACAATTATCCTTCAAGGTACCTCTAGTCTAATTTAAAATTTTCTTGTAAACCTTAAACATTTTAACATTTAATCAGTGAACGTTTTTTATATACTTTTGATAATGATAACGATGCATCAATATTTCTTCGAATTCGAGTTGTAAATGAAAACAAGGCCGCTATGGCGACTTCAAGGCCGTTCACCTCAAGTCAGTTAGTTGTTTATATTTTTCGTAATAAGGAGTTTTGGAACAAGAACTTTACAATGAATTGCTACTTTACCTGCAAAAATCAGGAAAATCTATTTTTGACGCGAAAACTCGTTTGTCGGTTTTTAGGCGGACAGCCTCTTAAGTTTGACACTAGCAGAGAAAGAAACTGAAATAACTTCAAAACTCATGTCACAATAGTCCCGAATGCCTAAAGCTTAACCAAAACAACAGAATTAAAATATGGAAGTCTTGTTCAGGTTTTACGTGAATTCCCAACTTAATTCTAGTGTTGCTAAAGATGTAATTTATAAACAGTTTTTGTTTACATTTTTTGCCTCATTAGCATACGCATTCTTCTTTCTAACTCAGCTACAGAAACAAAGCTTCTGAATAATGAAATGTTTCTGCAGAACAAACTTTCTCTGAAAATATGAGATTGATATGCTGTGTAATCTTTCCAAGATATGGTTTTAAAAATTGGAAACTTTACAAAGAATGTATGGCCCATTATCGTCGTTGCCTCCAGCTATTTTGCATTTTTTGAGTGGTAATTCCTTCTTTAAAACTACACTTATGGAACCGAAAGTTCAGTCCGACTCATTAATTTTGATAAACATGCTCAAGTTTTAAAGTCAGTTGTTGTCTGCCTCTGTTCTTTCTACGACTTTTGAAAGCTAACGAAGCAGAATGTAAACAATGACGTTGACCAGCTGAAACACGCCCTTTGGCTTGTGTCC
Source organism: Hydrozoanthus sils (assembly GCA_027575215.2). NCBI lineage: Eukaryota > Metazoa > Cnidaria > Anthozoa > Zoantharia > Hydrozoanthidae > Hydrozoanthus > Hydrozoanthus sils. The sequence goes on along the minus strand of JAOBRD021102323.1, from coordinate 6,041 downwards.
AATTTTGATAAGAATCTATATTGATTACGATATCGATTTTTGGTTCTATAATTTTGCTGTTACTGCGTATAGAGCTTGTTAAAGATCGCAAAGTTATTACTAGAACTTCTGTTCCTGTTTTTATAAAACATGCTTAACTTGTTCAAATAGAAATAAGCACACTTAAAGAATATTTGAGTAACGTCTAGAAGATATCATTAGTTTACTTTGCGACATTTTTAGAAAAGCCATAAGCATGTTTTTGAAAAACATATATTTTTAATTACTAATGGATATAAAAAAAAGTTCTGTTAACTCAAGAATTGTCTCACTAACACGTTTTAGTCGTAAGTCCAACTAAAGTCACGTTTGTTAGAACAAGCATGGAGTTTAGCCAAACGCTGGGTAAATATAACATTTTTAAAAGATATAAAATAATTATAATACATAAAATAGAATATTGTTATGTAATACTCTTAGTTGAGAACTTATTCGGACTCAATTTAGGTTGAAAATATATCAATACACTTATAGGTATTTAGTTAAAGGTTTATCAAGTTTATTTCATTCACTAAGTTTTTGATTGCTAAACGAAGTACTTGTTCTAGTAGTTTCTCTCATTTGCCTAACTAAACATAAAAGAACATACTTCTAGTTATGTACACCATCTGCGGCGAAGCAAAAAATTATTTGGGGGCACAGTGCAAATTTTAATAGTTTGTTACAAGATCTGAAACTCCTATTCAAAAGTTTATATGGTTAACCAAGAATTTATTTGGGGGGGGAGGGGGCAATGCCCCTCCCCCCCCGGTTCCGCCGCCCATGTACACTATATCCTAGGCATTGTGGAATCGTAAATAGTTGGCAAACTTTGATCTTAGATAAAAACAAAATAATTAGGACACGTCTTCGCATAAATTTCCGGCGCAATTACTATTGTCACTTTTGTTTATCTTTATAAGAAATTCCTCGTTACGCTGAAAAACAAGAATAACAAGACGCTCTAGGAGCGTTTTATACTCGTGCCCATTGGGGAAAATAATATTCAGGCTTTCGAAGTCATTACGGACTTCTGAGTTGTTTTATAATTTAGTTAACAAAAAAACTTACAGTAATGTGTTTCTTGATCAAATTCAATTGGTTTGAACTATAAAATGAACTTCCTATAGATATTTTACGTACTGATATGAATAAATCTTCGTATAGATTCTCTCTTTGTACAAACACATTGGAATTATTTCACGGGCCGGGATTCTGCCTGGTTCTCTAAGATTCACGTGTAGCACGAGTTTGTAACTGTAACAATAGCCACAAATGTCTCCCAAATTTTAGCTCGGATTGAATGGACATCTATGTAAACCTGGCTGGCTGTTTAGTCTGTTTTCTCGCGATGTTGCACGATTTTCCATAAACATTTCCAGCTGTTAGTTGGGGTGGGTTACCAAAATTTCGGGCCATTACAAGGGGGTGGGTCATGATTTTTTCGGTTACCGAGATTTAATTTCCTCCGACCCACCCCTCCCCCCCTCTACTTTTTGACCAACCCCTAATGTTTGATTAATACAAAACATAACACAATCAGTGAAAAGGGTTAAGGAAAAGGGCAATTAACTCAGCTTCAGTACATATATATCTTATAGTTCTTTTCCGGCTAACTTCATTCTTTACTCAAACAATATATCCCGTAGATATAGAAAAACCAATTCGGTAACAAAAAATTATCTGTAGTCCTATTCACTGCAATATGCATACAAACGAAATAACGTTGTGTCCTGATATGAGTTGGAATTGAAGGATCACATGAACGATTACGAACTGCTGGATTAGTTATATATTAGGCTAGTCTATATCGCAATGCATTGTGGTCGACGCTCACGCTCGCGATTTTTTGTACTTCAAGTCGTGCCCGCAACTTTTTGTAATTCAAGTCGGGCCCGCAACTTTTTGTAATTCAAGTCGTGCTCAAGTCGGGCCCGCACCTTTTTGTAATTCAAGTCGGGCCCGCAACTTTTTGTAATTCAAGTCGGGCCCGCAACTTTTTGTAATTCAAGTCGGGCCCGCAACTTTTTGTAATTCAAGTCGTGCTCAAGTCGGGCCCGCAACTTTTTGTAATTCAAGTCGGGCCCGCAACTTTTTGTACTTCAAGTCGTGCCCGCAACTTTTTGTAATTCAAGTCGTGCTCAAGTCGGGCCCGCAACTTTTTGTAATTCAAGTCGGTCCCGCAACTTTTTGTAATTCAAGTCGGGCCCGCAACTTTTGCTCAAAGCTTGTGCTCACGAATTTTTGTAATTCAAGACGTACCTGTGCCCGCAACTTTTTCTCGCAGCATGTACTCGCGATGTTGGTACTTGTTGTCACAGCCGTGTCCGCTAATTCAATCGTAAGCAAAATTCAAAAGCCCAAGTGAAAAGCAAGAATCCAGAGCGAAAGTGAAAAGCAAAATTCAAAAGCGGAAAGCAGAATTCAAAAGCAAAAGTTGAAAACAAAATTCAAAATCAAAATTCGAAAGCAAAATTCCAAAGCGAAAAGCAAAATTCAAAAGCAAAAGTCGAAAAGTCAAAAGAAAAATTTATAAAAGCGAAAAGCAAAATTCAAAAGCAAAAATTGAAAAGTCAAAAGCAAGATTCGAAAGCGAAAAGCAGAATTCAAAAGCAAAAGTCGAAAAGTCAAAAGCAAATTCAAAAGCGAAAAGCAAGATTCAAAAGCAAAAGTGAAAAGCAAAACGCTAAATTCAAAAGCGAAAATGAAAAGCAAAATGCAAAAAATCAAAAGCGAAAATCAAAACTGCAAGTGAATCCTTCTCGGCTTCCGTAGTTTAGAACAGGAGTGAAACATACAATCATGAGACAACACTTCACGCTGCGCGTGGACATGCACTTCTTTGTCTGCGAACTATGTCGTGCTTCTCTCAGCCAACGCTGAACCGAATACACTGTATTTACAACTTTTTCGATATTCCGTCATCATAGACGGGCTTTTATCACATGCTGTTGTGATTTGTGTTTGATAAACTTTTGAATCAACAAAAATAAAATGTACGATCTTCTTCATTTATAATTTCTAATGCTCATGCCCATACTCTATGCAAAATTCTAAGAAGTAACATATTTCTTAAGCAATATATGGGACAAGTGAAATTTCCTTGGACAAGTGGAACTCAAATCTCACTTGCCCCATGGACAAGTGGGAAAAAGGAAAAGTTGATTGCCCTGAATTATACTTTAAATTCAGTTGTCTCTTGTAGATTTATTGTTTTGTGTGAAGTCCTTTTCGACACCATAGTTTCCTCGTCAGTCTAGGTGAAATGTCAATAGCTCTGCACTACTACTTTTAATTTTTAGTTGACAAACTTTTGGACACCACTTCAATTCTTCGTGGTAAAAATTACATTTATTTACATAGCGATCAATTCTATAGACCACTTCGGAACATTTTTTGGCTGTATACACGTTGCAATTGTTTCACTGGGATTCGGCTCGGTTCTCTATCATGTGTAGCACGAGGTCTGTGTTTGTGACTCACATACATAATAAAAACTAACCTCCATAAAAATTGAGTCTTTGTTGTGATAAAATTACTAATTTATTTATTATTTTATTTATTTTCGGATTCAGCGCAATGCGCTACACGGTTTATGTACCCAAAATAATAATAAGTAGTTACAGATTAGCAGTTCAGTCTTCTCAAATATATCACAATCATTTATCGTAGTCATGAAACATTCATGTACAACCAGCAGTTGCAACTTATACAAGGCTAGGTATAAAAAAACAACTATAAACGTAATTGCTATACTGGCCATTGGAGTGAACGATGTACACTTTAAGTAGATATGTAGCATTAATATAAAACAGAATATAGTAAGGCACATAAAACTTAACTCGTTAATCGGCGATTTAAGCTCGTCAAACCTTCCTTGCTGTATCTTATAGATGGCAACTGACACCTTCGCGATATTTACTCTTTGTTTTATGTGCTCAAAACAATTCCTGTTAACAACTGAACATTTTGTATTTGTTTTTATTTTCTCTGATAAATTTCTGAGTGTCTTTGAGTTCATTTGGTACTTTTTTCGCTTGGCATTTCTACCAGGGATGGCGTATGCATTTGTGTGTACTTTGAGCTTCCACGAAAAAGCAAAATTACTCTCCATACTTTTCTTCAACAACGCCCAAATCTCAACAGAATTCAAAATGGCGTTGTTGTTTGTATCGCCCAATCAATTTGACAAACCACGTGACCAGAAACTCTGCCATATAGATTTTAAAACCTCGTGCTGGCTTAACGGCCCGGGTACGAGTAACAAGAGCCTATAAAAAGAGAACAAGAAATTAGTTTCAGTCAGTACTACTAGCAGTAGTATACGAAGTTCTGTCGAAGAAGAAGACGCTAACAAGTAGAAGTTAAGCTACCGCCCTACACGCAAGAAGCAGAATAAAGTTAAGAAAAGTTACAGGACTCTGAGACTCTTAGCCAAGCTTAACCAAGCAAGTAAATCCTAAACATATAGTAATATCTTATGAGATTATCAAGGCTGAAATTAGGAATCTTAGTAGAGACTAACTAAGCTCGCGCACTGACTTTTTTTTCCAAAGAAATTTATCGACTCAGAAATATAAAGATATGCAAAAAAATCCAAAGATCCGTGAATAGCTAAAAATCGACTTGAAAAAATGTCTAACAACTGAAAAACCGAGGCCAACTACAAATCGTTCAGTTAATAACAGAAAAAACAAACAGACCATGGCATCGGGTCGAAAGTTTTATCTCTCACAATACGTCAGCATATCTGTTCTCTTAAGGCGGGAGTACAACCAAAGGGCGCTTTGTGGCCACTTTTCCTCATGTTTCTTCCGATATCTCCGTCCATGGAGTGAATCTACAAAATTGCTCTTTTTAAAACAGAGAGTCCGCTTGAACATTTTAAGATTTTTTGGATGAATTTAGAGTTGAATTTTTTTCTTGAAGATTGGTAGTTTTAAAGAGAAGTTTGAATTTGGTGATTTTTTGGGAAGTTTAAAAATTAATATTGAAGTTAATACTTGATGTAAATTCGCCAAACCGTCCTCAAACCAAAGCTGTACTAGTCCCTTGTCAGGAGGAACGGTTTGCTGGTTTTATCCAATATTCTTCTTATTCAAATATCATTTTCAACTTCCTCATTATCCAACAAAGTTTGGGTGTACTCCCGCCCTAAGACAACAAACAATGTAAGAAAAAAGTTGTCTCTGTAAACCGCGGATTAAAAACTGGGGACTTGAGCCGACAGAACAAAGCTCAAGGGCAACGTATAAAAAGCAATATGTTTACACAATCTGAAATACTCTCAAAAAACATTGCTACTATATATCTTAAAATTTTGCAGCAAGCAAAAAGGTGTCAATATATACACAGACGTTATACCGGCTATAAACCTAATGAACACGCGTTATTAGTATAGGTAGAATAAAATGTTTTGTAGTGATGTTTGGCATAAATACCATGCACGAGTGATGTTTTCAAAATTGTTAAACAAAATTTCACGAGAGCAGCGAGTGAAATTTGGGACAATTTTGAAAACATCACGAATAGAACAGAATAGAAAGAACATGGATTTATGTGTAAAGCCTTAATATACACGGAAAAAATGTTCTTTCAAATGTTGATGTGTTTAAAGCGGTCAAAAATGTTTGTTTCAAGCATTGACAACGCCAATACACTGTTCTTGCGTCGCTTGCAGTTTTTAAAGTGAAGCTGGTTACACATTTGGAAGGACTAACGATATTTTCGTCGCTTCGGTTTTTAAGAATAACCTTTATGGATATTCTTGAAAAAAAATAGGGCCAACACGAAACAGATTGTAATCTGGAGCTGGAGTTTAAACACACATTTGGATAAATCAATATGTTCGTCACTTCAAGTTTTCAAAATAGCACCTTGTGAATCTTCTTGACTGACATAAAAATAGGACTAACCAAGCAAGTCCCGATTTGCAAAAACAAGTTTAAGAAATAAAACACAGCTACCGTGTTTGCAGAGGCTAATGCAAACCGAGGTGCGTTTGGGAGAAATCGAGAGCTGAT
>JAOBRD021102218.1:0-11147 GCA_027575215.2 Hydrozoanthus sils | reverse complement strand
TAGGGATGACCGTCGGAAAGACCCTAAAAAACCCTAAAAAATACCAAGGGATAAAAATTTTCCACCCTAAAAAATACCTCTCGGTTTTAAATTTACTCGAAAAAAATACCGTTGAAAGTTGAAATTTTTCCCTGGGTAGCTAGCGGGTTGGCGGTAAGTCCCCCCGTGTTGTTGTGCTGAACGTGACATGCAGTAAATATACATAAGGCGCGCGAATGATTGAACGTTCGCCAAAGGACTTTTGTCTTAACTTCTTATCTCAGTATGCACGTTTGCTAAAACACGGGACTACAAGCAGTCCAATACCTTGGCGTTTTTCAACCCTAAAAAAAATACCAGGCACTTGGTTTAACACAGGACTTCTTTTAACAACCCCTAAAATATACCGGGTTGGCAGTTTTAATCCCAATAAAATACGGCGGTCTTACCTACCACCCCAATATAGGGAGTACCCCCCTCCCCCGGGGGGATGGGGGGGGGAGCTCATTGTTCTTATTTTTTTGGCGATTTGACTTTGAGCCTCAAATTACTCGACGAAATGGTTTCTTTTGTTGAAAGTAATAAAAACTCTCCCAATTGCCACGGTTCTAACAAAAGCGAGGAATGTTTGAAGAGTAGCATTTATTAGTCGAAAAACAGTTAGCTAATTACTTTGGTACGCAAAACTAGAAAAACAATGCAATTAATTCAAGCTAGGTACCGAATAAATCTTAAATTTGTGAAGCTTATATATTTATCCGACTTCTTTCTACTTTTTACATGAAGAGTGGCAAAAAGTCTCTCAGAAATAAATCACAAATAACTGTTTTAAAACATCTAACCATATCAGTCGCCGAGTGTTGCACTGTCAGCGCGGCTTGATTTGAATTGGCTCTTTGAACAGTTTTGGCAACCAGATTCATTCATCAGATTCCATAAAGCAGCCGTGGATACTGTTCCAGTCCAGTTAATGAGTGACCAAACTTTTGGTTCTTTAAGTATAATTTCGAAGAAGAAACCACTACTCAAAAAGTGCAAGGCAGCTGGAGGCAAGAACGATAATGAGCCGCATATTCTTTGTTAAACTTTCAGTTTTTAAATCCCACTCATGAAACGATTACTCAGCATATAAATCTCATGTCTTCAGAGCCGTGAAGTTGACTTGGCAGAAACATTACATTATTCGAAAGCGTTGCTTCTGTAGCTAAATTAGAAAGAAGAGTGCGTTTGCTAATGGGGCAAAAAATGTAAACGAAAGCTCGCTGTAGCCGCAGATCTGCTTGTTGGTCAGCACGATAAAAAATCAATAAAGCCTGGGTCTGAACAAGGACTCTGACAACATGAAATGTTTTTTAATAAAGAGAGCACGTGACCAAAATGAGTAACATAATTGGATGTTGATAGTGTAACTCAGTTAAGTAAGATCCAGTGTTTCGGTCCGTGGCGCTTTCAACCAAGTTGCGTTTGCATTTTTTACGTTTGCTTGAGTTTGATGACGCAACCCTATTCCCATCGTTTCTGATACAAGAAGGCTTGACCTAACGTAGGCTGTTTGGCCATAACACTAGTTACCAATAATTCCATTTTACAGATATTTAAACTGTTGTTGATTGTTCAGATTTGACTTCATTTCGCCATTGATTAAAGATCTTGTGTATTTCGACGTTTATTGTCTCTTCCAGCAATGCTATTTGGTTCGAATCCGAGCCAGCTTGAAATCTTGCTACAAAACCATTTTGGGTCATTGACATCTCTCTGGTATTCAGTACTGAAAGAAACAAAGTCCTCGTGAGCATTCATATTCTTGACTGAGCTAACTTATTCGTTCTCATAGAAATGAATGGTAAATAAATTGCCGATACTTTAAATATTATCTGTGGCCATCCACTTAGACATTAAAGCTTTATTCGAAAAGAGGTATGAATTTATTTTGATTATTTCATAGAAATATCATTGAACATCGTTTTTCAAATAATTAGTGACAAAAATTAATGCCGCAGACAGAACTTTTTGCGGGAGGGTGCGATCGAAGATGAGATGGACCAAACGAGCGCCAATGGCGCAAGTCTCAATGGGGTCTGGGGTTTGTTCTCCCGAATAATTTTGAAATTTAGGTTGTTTGAGACTGAAATGTAAAACAGGCAGGAAAACCAATTTTAAAAACCTTGATAGTGTTCATCCTTTTGAACTTCAAAATCAAAGATTATATATATAGGATAATAGCAATAATTACTATGACAAAAAATATTGATCTGAAAAATTTCTTTTTCCTTGCTCTTAATTTGTCTAGCTTATAATTACATCTTTTGTTCTATTTTCAGGAATTAAAGAAACATTTTAGCGTTTACGTTTGCCAGCTGGAAGTTTGCTCTTTAAGATCATCAAAAGCAGACAACTGTTTTTGGGCTTTTTAATTAATTTTGTTTGATTTTGGTTTGTTAACCGACTCTACCGAAGTCTTTAGTTAAAACTAATATATCAAAATATTAAATAGTTAAAACTAATACTTACAGGGTCGCACAGACCCATATTTGTAGTTAGCTCAACTTCAATTTGATTTTACGACTTATAAAAGTTTGAACAAGAAAGAAAAACGATAATCCCTAGATAAGGCGTTATGAAGACGCCGAAACAGGTCTGATATTAGTCTTATCGCATTAAATTGAATTTGATCCGGTGTTCATTGAATCGGTGATTCAAACACCGAATTTGTTTGCAATGAGTTAAGCTGTGTTCAAGTGAGCACTCAGCTGTTTTGCCGTATTACCCGATGGATAGAAGCGAATTTAATTCCTCTACCGAATTTAAGTCGGTGCATTGCTTCAAACACCGTGTTTTCACCGAATTTAATTCGTGATTTTAATTCGATATGGTTGAAACACGGTGTTTGAAGTAGGTCTTACATTCATCATTGTCCCGCGTCTTGCTTGCACAGTGGCAGCGTGACGTCACAGCGTGCCACACGATTGCTACTGTTGCTGTGACAACAATCATACCGACGCACGTGACAACTGCTGGAAGAAACATTTCATTCTTGGGATCAAACAAACCCAGCGTGCGAGGTTTGTCGTTAGTGGTGTCGTCTTTTGACTGGAAGAATAAAATAAAGCGTTTTATCATATACATATCGAGATTTACTCTCTGCATTTCCATACAGTAAATTTTCGTACGTTCGTTGTTCTTGGCCTAGTCACGATCTGCGTTTCGTCATTTCACGTGTTAGAAAAACGATACGTCCAATCAGAAGCCGCGTATTGCTTTTTTCACGTGTGAAAAAAACGATACGTCCAATCAGAAGTGAGGACGTTAATTTGACTTTTTTTCCGTTTTAACTTGGAGACAGCACTAGCGCACCATTTCACATTTGAAGAATTCCCTTTTTTATGTATACGATAAATAGAAAACAGCATGGAAAGTGCTTTGTACAGTTTTTATTCACTCGTCGTTTCGTAGCATAAAACTCACTCAATTGCTGCGCTCACTCGTTTGGTTATGCTACTTCAGGACCCGTGAACAAAAAACGTACGCGCGCACTTTCCATGAAGTATTCTCCATTTACTATATTGAAACTGATGAAATACCCAGGACTTTTTTTCCTTTTAATAAAAAAAACCCTTATCTTCATTGCGCGCACTGACTTCGAAAATACTATTTTTATCTTTCACGTGTAAGAATATTGGTGTCGCCATGATTACTAACATGATTAGCCAATTACAAGAGCGCTTTCCGCTAAGGTGCGCGGCTGGTGCATTTTTAAAAAAGTTGGGTTTTATGTGTAACTTTACTAGTATCTATATTATAAACAGAACATTACATGGCTACGCAGGGATACGATTTTTATCTTCTCGTGCTGAAAATATTGCTTACTTTCAACACTCGAAGATAAAACTCGTATACCCGCGCGGTCAGGTAAAATCCTCTGTTTCCTTTCTGGTATTCGTTTGATTACGCAAAGACGGGGAACTTTTTATTCTGTTAGTAGCCGGAGTAGCAAGCGCAATGGCAAATGGAAGTTGGAAGCGGGAATACAACTCCCCAGTTTCCCGCGCGGCTCGGCCGCTTCCAGCTTCCCCTCCCCTTACGCTTGCTACACAGGCTTTTCACTTGGTAGCTATTACAAGTTTTCGGTTCTTTCACACACAAAAGTTAGAGATCTAATATATACATACATATGTACATTCACACGCATACATACACACATACATACTACAAACATATATGCATACATACATACATTTGAATCTGCATACATGCGTACAAACAACATACGCACATACATAAAAGAGACAAAGACCACAACGTTAAAACACCACCTTGCTAGAACCGGGAGCTTGAAAAGACGTGAGGGCGACATCGATCACTTGCTCCAGATCGGTAGACCTTGTGTACCTGAGTCTTCGAAAACACGTTGACACATTGTAGCTAGAGACCTGAGCTCCGTACTCAAACCCTTCTTGTTCGACACGCTCTTGCACGTGGTACTCTCCATCAGGAAAGAGCTCTCTATAGTGGGTGTAAACTATGTCATCTATCAGTGCTCCTACAAAAAACATAAATTAGTAATTTAAGAAACGTAATGACAACTTCCCCAAGGGGCTTTTCAGTATTATGGTTAAACATTCGCAAAACAGAAACAAAAACGAAATCCAGCTGGTTGGAGGCAAACCAGTTGACCATTTACAAGTGTGGGGTATTTGTTTGTAGCTCGAATTTTTTTTATTGCTAATTAGTGCGACTATTGTTTAGTTACGACTATATACTAAGGGAATAAAACAGTCTCGCGCGTGTTTCTAGATAAAAATAGAACACGCTATGACGTAGCAGAACACGAGAAATGTGTTTAGAAGAAAAGGAGGCGAAGTCGAGTTTTCTCTCTACTTTTCGAGTGTCTGCTACCTCATGGCATTTTCTATTTTTGTCAAGAAACACAAGCGAGGCTGTTTTATTCCTTTTAGAAAATAACCTCTCCAGTCCACACAGAAAAAAATCATTTAACTGTTTCTTGCGTTATGTGACGTCATACCGTGCTTTCTAAAACGGAGCTATAACCAATCAGAGCGCGCGTTATCTCGGGCTTACTCTCTAACACTCAATATACATTTAATTGCAGCTATTACGCTTACGTCTTACATTCTACAAAACTACAGGTAGGGGTCTTTTGCGTTCTTACAAGGCTTTGAACTCTGATCTTAATCTGTGTAATTTTTCCTGTATAAAGGTCATTTATTTCATAGTCATCACAAGCGGCCTGCACTTCTTACTGTTTATATGAAAACTGTAAATATTACAACAAATAGAGTATCTAAGTGCAAATCAATGTGTTGTTGCTGATTCTGGGATTACCACCACTCTCCGGTCAGTACGTGGTCAGAAAGGGGTTTTGAAGCCTAGACAACCGCTTCGTTATTCGTTATTAATCTTCAGATACTCGGCCACTTTATATTTGATGAATTTCTTGTAGCATAAGCAAACTGACAATTTGTAGTTTTGAACAGCTTAAAGGGGAACTCCAGGGAAAAATTAAACTGCTCTTTCTTCAGTTAACTTAAAGTTTTTGGTTTTGATTGTTATTACCCTCAACTTCTAGAACAGCCAAGATTTTGTGAAAAAAAAAAACAAATTGAAATTACGCCATCTTGTTAAGATTTGAGCCGCATTAGGAGGGCCAGCAGTCATTTGTGACGAACCTGCGTCGAACAAGTTTGATTCAAACTGATATATATGGCTGGATTTTGTTCCTAGTTAAATTATTCGAATCTGAGCTGCACGATGACATACACATACCGAAAACCTGGAATCTATCTTGAGACCTGTCACTCCCTACTGAAAACTTTCTGAGCCGTTGGTTCATTTACATTTTTACTTGACTTTGAAAGAAAAATAACTCCGCTTCAAATGCCAATTTACCAGAAATATTATAACAAATTAGTTCTTTGAATCTTGAACATTCATTAGAATCAAACTTACTCATTTCCCTGGAGTGCCCCTTTAAGGGCAGCTTTATTTGTACAAAACTAAATCTTTTCTTGAGCCTACGTGGTCCATCAGGCCAGTTCCAGTAGAGCTAAGCGGATGAGAGTATTTAACTCCTCCTGGACGGACACTAATCCAGAAGCTGGTACTTACACTGACACAAGTCGAGTAAAGTGTCTTGTTCAAGAACACAAAACAGTGGTCTGACCGGGGCTTAAACTCGTGACCCTAGGATTACGATTCGAAAACGCTAAAAGCTATACACAAAAAAGGAACTGATTTTCAGCAATTCTTTACCCTGAACTTGTTGGTTGTCCATAGCTTTCTTAACATCTGTGATTGAAGAGCAACCTGGTGGAGAAGCCATTTTTTAAGTATTTTTCTAGGAATAAACCTTGTTGCAGCTCAATTAACGTGTCTGGTTTCTTTTCAAAGAAAACGCCACCCACGAAGTTCTAAGACCCTAGTGGTGAAGCCATTGCTAGTTAAAATTTTCTAGGAATTAAGCTTGAAAGCTTGAGGCAGCTCAACGTTTCTTTGATTTCTGGTCAAAGAAAACACCGCCATCAAAGTTCTAGCATCCTGATGGTGAGGAAATTGCACATGCTAACTAATTGTTTTCCTTTCAAAGAAAACACAACCCACAAAGTTCTAGGACCCTAGTGGTGAAACCATTGCTAGTTAAAGTTTTCTAGGAATTAAGCTTGATGCAGCTCGATTTTTCTTTGGTTTCTGGTCAAAGAAAACACCGCCATCAAATTAATTATTTTCTTTTCAAAGAAAGCACCATCCTTAAGGTTCCAGCACCCTGGTGGAGAAGTCACTGCTTAACAGATTTTTCTAGGAATTAAGCTGGATGCAGCTCAACGTTTCTTTGGTTTCTGTTTAAAGGAAACGCCTCGCACAAAGTCTTAGCACCCTGATGGAGAAGCTATTGCTTGTCGTGTTTCCTAGGAAATGAATGTTAGCCGGTTGAATTGATTTCTTTTCTGTTCAAAGAAACGCCATCCACACAGTCCTAGTTACCTGATGGAGAAGCCATTAAGATTCAGAAATTAACAAGACACTAATATTTAATACACATTTTGGCTTTATTTTAGTTACTAAACACTCAAAGTGACGATATCATAATGACGCCTCTAATACAGACACCTCCCTAAATGAGAAACTTCGCTCTGTTCTTCGGTGTCCGTAATAGAGAGGTTTGACTGCTTTGGTAAACACTATACGTACTTGTGAAATCATTTCCGTATTCAGTAGCCTTGTTTTAATTTATTGTTTTTAGAACAAGTAAACGATCCAAGTAAAATAACGCTAAACCATAACACTTCTAACAAAATCTGCATTATTTCTTAAAACCCACCTATGGTTTTTGCTTGCCGTTGTTTTCCTATATGTTCTTCTATAGAAGACTTCAGCACTGCAACCTATAGAAAGCACTGTAGAGTTAATTAAAGGGGTTAAATATTTCCCCCAGGTTCAGTATTTTTGTGTTTTCTGGACCTGTGATAGTTATGGTGGCTAAGTTTTGGACAGATTGAAAAGGTCTTTTCTTGACGTGCTAAACAGATATCGCACAGGAGAACAATAAAATAGTCTACTGAAGACTAAAGCGTAGCTGATATTTTCTTAAGTCTTAAGATAAAAAAAGATGCTTCGTTGGAACTGTTAATTTAGGTAAGAAAGGCGAAACAGGACGCAAACAGTGGACAAAACTGGAAATCGAATATCAGTTGTTGACGCGTACTTGCACACGTCATGCGGCCTTGGTGATCGTTGCGGAGGCGAAAAGCGTCTTGGCTGCCTTCGTAACTATCACCACGACCGCATGACGTGTGCAAGTAAGCGTCAACTACTGTTATTTTATTTCCGGTTGGCCTCCGCGGAAACACGAACGGCTCGTGCTTAAGGTCTCTATTGAGTCCAATTTGTAGGCCGAGTTCCTCGCTGAGGCGAATGGAATAATTTCTCTCCCAAGTAAAGATAACTGGAAAACCTTCAGGAGTCTCCGCAGCATCTGATGAGTACCCATCACCAAAGTTTGGTTTTATCAGGGTTGATGAGGAGATAGTCTGCGTTGATCTTCTGAACAACTACTTTAGCGTCTTTGATGGAGAATTGCAAACACAGAGTTCGAGTCATCAAAACGAGATTTCAGAAAGCCAATATCTGGAATCTTAGGTAAGTCGTTTATGCAATTGTTGAAAAGGATCAGCCCAAGTATTGATCTTTGTTGAACTGCTTGAGTAGTACAATCAAGGCTTAAGGTCTCAGAATAAATCCTGAGTTACTGTTGGCGCCAGGCAAAATAACTTTCAATTTAGTGCAGCAGTCCCAGTCCTACAAGTATATATATTTGTTTGATCAATTCTTATTTCCTTATTACCAAATGGCTAATGTTGTATGTGGTATGTTATGAGAAGATGTTAGTTGATACCTTACTGGAGACTGGAAGGGTTAAACGGCACAGAACTTACCTTATTACCAGCGAGTGCAATCTTTGACTCGAGATTGATGGCCGTCAAAGAAGACGCGAGAGTGGCAGTGAAGATGGAGAAGATACAAATCCCAATCAGAATCCACACAACCGCAAAAAGACGTCCGCCAACTGACTTTGGAGCTCTGTCGCCGTACCTGAGAGCCAAAAAGTAATTAGATATTTCCCGCAATAAGTCAAGAGTATGGTTGTTAATGGGAAAATGTATGTTTAAGATCTGATATTTTGAGAGTACGGACCTAAAAGGATAGCATTATATAGCGCCTTTTTCATAGGTAAATGCTCAAGGGCGTTTAACAATGATATACAGTTGACTCTGGTATTGAGGGTCTTAGACAGTCCGCTATACACGGTTCACAACTATATTAACAAGAGTTGCCCTCAGTTAGTAGAAGGGACAGACCACGATACTGGGATCACCCTACTCTTTGTCGACAAATGTTGTGGGTTCTTTTAAGTCCCCCGATAGGAGATCGAGAGACTGGGCCCAACGTCCTTATCCGAGAAGACGCGAAGGTCTAACCGTTTGCAGATGTTAGCGCAAAGGCAGCACCTTCTCCTCAATTATTTTAAGACCCTGACATTAACATCAGTTTATAGGTACAGGCCCCCTAGAATGGCAGAGCCAATCGAGCTAGGATGCGCTAAAGAACTTTAGCGTTACAGGTTGTAAAATCTACAATTTTAAGGTTCTAACTGTATAATAGTTTAGAGTGCTTATATACATGCATACCCAACTGTTGTCATGGAGACAAATGCCCACCAAAATCCTTCCCATGTTCCACGAACAAATGATCTTGGGAAATGCTCCGGGTTATTCCACGTGTCCTATATTTAATTGACAAAGATGATAAAAGCATTATGACTGTTAAAATCACCAGCGCCTCTACAACTATCAATAACACTATTATCATTAATAGTGTATACCAAATAAGTGAATAGCTTTCTTCGCACGCTCTGATTGGTTCCTTAGACAGTAAATGTCCAAGGTATTTACTGTTTTGAGAAAGCTGTCAAATTGGCTATCGTTTTGCGATAGTCTCGCAAGAGGAAATTCACGAAAATAAAACGATTAAGCCATATCCTTAAACACAAAAAGGGCAACGAAATTTGGGATGTCTGTATTCACAGGTAGGATGAAAGTTGTTTTACTCCGAAGTTTCAAGAAAAAGTACAACAATTTTAGTGAGCGTGCTTTTCCTATTTTTCTTACTTGCGTGTGAAAATTTTAAATAAATCAATTTAGCTCAAACTTGACATTCACTAACTCTCACCTTAATTTATTCGACTGATTTGGTATATACTAAATTTGCGTTTCTGTATTAAATCATCCACCACTAGTCACCTCCACTTCGGGGATAATTGTTTCCTATCATATTATTAATATTACCTTAACTATAATTAGTAACATTACTCAGGTGATTATCGACTTTCCGCTGCTCTGATTGGTTCCAGAGGCTGACGTAATATCCTGGCTACAATCACTCCGCGCGGGGTAAGTATAGCTGGCGTGTGAACAAATTTACAAAATGGCCGCCTCGCGTTTTGTAGATCTTTAGAAGGAAGGGTTAAAAAGCTTAAAGTAAACAGATCGAACCCAGAGCGCTCGTGGACAGGGACGTTGAGCCGTTGGTTCCCGCCATTTAATAGGGAGTTTAAGATACGAGTACGCCAACCCGTCGACGACGGTAGAAAACAATAGTGAATACAATAGCTGCACGTTGGAATGCACCGTTCGGGCGACCTGCGTACGCCGCCGACTTTAATTTGAGATTAAAACGTGAAAAGTTCAGTTTTGAAGTTTTGCGACTACGAGAGCGACCTACAAAAAATTCTGTTAATCTTCCTTTACATTTAAAAAAACACTTTCATCCTTTTCTATTCACAAAGCGTAACTCGGACAAAAGAGAAAGCGAACTAGCCATATGTTATCGAAAAGTGCAAGCAAGATTGTGCTTTTTTGTAAGCTGTTGTCCTCCATCTTGCCGTCCTTAAATGTTAAACTCCCTATTCTTTATTCAAGAACTGCCCGGTAGGCTGTATCGGTAAATAGATAACAAATAAATCACTCTAACCACCATTTCCACCTTACATTTTCTTTTGAAACCGTTTTAAATCAACAAATATTACTTTATTGAGATCACTGTCACATATATTAAAAACTTAGTGGCCCGAGATTTAACCTAATTAGACAATGCAATTGAGTTAATGAGTATTTACCATAACCCATACGACAATTCCCGCAAGTATTGACAACAGCAGTATCAGAATGAGAGCCGGCCAAGCACTGAACACAGACATCAACATTGCTTTAGTGTGGTTTTTGCCGGCGTCCCAGCGAGTTACAAAAGCCACTGCGCGTGCTGGTATCAAAGAGACTATCGTGTCATCAAAGACTTGGGAGTCCTTGCCATCCTTTTGAACTACGACAGGGAAGGTTATACGAACGACTCTTGATTGATTGTTGGTAATCTTGGTCTTCGCTTCGTCTCTTGCTTGGAGATAAGAAATATCCCAGCATCTTGGAACATCTGCACCACAGCAAATATCCAGCATGAACAACAGCGCCACTAAAACGGTACATTGGTAAAAGCAAAAGTCAGAAAAAATTATTTTTGCCAGTAAACGCTTGGGGCATTTGTTAATTTTTCTTTAGGGGATGTGTGTGTGTGTGTGTGTGGGGGGGGGGGGGTAGGAA
>JAOBRD021102110.1:0-11149 GCA_027575215.2 Hydrozoanthus sils | reverse complement strand
CCCCCCCCCCCCCCCCCCCCCCCCCCCCCCCCCCCCCCCCCCCCCCCCCCCCCCCCCCCCCCCCCCCCCCCACAGTTGAAATTTTACAGTTTGTCATATAAGATCTGAAACTCCTATTCAAAACTATTGTGATTAACCAAAAAATATTTGGGAGGCCTGGTCCTCCCAACCAAATTATTGGGGGGGGGGGTGGGGTGGCAGTGTCCCCCCGGCCCCCTTGGTTCCGCCGCCCATGTTGTTTGAGAGGGATCTGGTATTAAGTCCATTAGTATTGTTCTACAGTACAGGCATTCAGCCAGAATGCGTTGTCAATGTAAAAAGCGGCGGCATGCAGCAGGTTGCTTTATCAGCTTCTCGATCCCTTAAGGGGGCGGCATTAGCCAATCAGCATAGTGGATCTAGAAATAGCAGATACTTGATGCATCCCACTCCGCAGACATGCTGGAATTTCCACTGAGACTAGCCTGCGTAGCGTCTGTTTTATAGGGAGAGGCAAAGTGGCAACCGAGCGGGCCACCATGTTGAACGCGCGAACAAAAAACCAAAAAGACCTGGAAGACGGTTAGCTCGGGGTTTTCGAAGATTACCCCAAAAAATACCAATTGAAAATTGACATTTTTCTCTAAATAGTTAGCGAGTTGGCGCCAAGTCCCCTCGTGCCGTTGTGCTGAACGTGATATGCAGTGAATAAAGGCGCGCGCGAAATAGGACGTTCGTCAAAGGACTTTTGTCTCAATTTCTCATCAGTACGTACGTTTATCGAAACGAGGGACTGCAAACAGCCTAATAGCTTCGCGTTTTTCATCTCCAAAGAACACCGGTTTGTTTTAACAACCCCTAAAAAATACCGGACTGACTTTTTAACCCCTAAAAAATACGACGGTCATACCTAACACCCTTTCGTTACGGTACACGCAAATCTACTTGTGTTCTTATTGTGCCAAGTATAAAAGAGTGGGTTACAGCACAATAACTGTATATCTAATATTGGAATGTATACTTTGATTGTTAGTAAAAAAACCCTACTGACCATATCATATCGGTTAACAAGCACAAAGTATTGCAACACCAGCACGGGCCATAGGATTGCCGCCCTATAATGCTCACTCATCCTTACAACCGAGATACATGTTTTACAGCTCAAAAATTTTCGGCTTCGCAGTATCAAAGTATAAGTACATCAAGAAAATGCATCAAGTGAAGCACTTGACCGAAGAAATCCTAGAGCTGTTCAAACACGACCGGCCCTGTGTGACACACTCGATGAACTTGTGTGCGCCATGAATAAGATATTCCTTTTTCATTCTTGGCAAAAAAATCTTACAAAAGATAGGATTAAACTTTTGAAAGATTTTATTCTATTTTAAGGCTAGTAATCTTTTTCATAGTATTCACTTTCCAAACTCGCTATGCAAATAGCGCCCTCTAAAAAGTAGCTTTTTCGTTTCTCATTGTTTTGAATAATCTATATATGGGTATATTGCGACGGCCGGACTGACTAACAAATGCATTAGTTAATACATATATGCAATTTGCGTTACCTATATTAACGAGCTTGCAAACTAGGAATTAGGCCGACAAAGGAAATCACTCGGGTTAGTCACTGTTAAATCATAAAGGGCCAGCTGTTAATATTCAATGAGTTTTTGAAAGGATTTGCTGTTTGGTATCTGTTACATCTCTTGTGTGTGTCCTTATATGGAGTACCGAAGCTTCTACTACCGCATGCTTTATCAGTTGGGCAGCTTATCTGTTTTGTCTATCCATTATTCTATGACCAGCTAGCTTTTCTATCTTATTTTATTCGTTTACTACGTCCGCCGACTGTATGTGATACTAATTAAAGCTAACTCAAAAGACCAGGACGTTTAGAATATCGAGAGACCGAAAATCTTGAATTGAAACTGAATGATGTTAAATACCTTGACCTCTAATTTTGTATCGAAAGGATTACGAATCGTGGTTTTTGATGACACAACAGTCAACTATATCTCAACAGATAATGGGTCCACAGAGAACTAGCAAGCTTACACACAATCTGGAGCGCTATGTCCATCCGCAGTTATTCAAATTATAAAGTGCCCCTATGCGATCAAATATAAAAGTAATAGAAAAACATTTATCGAATATCGGGCAAATATTAACTTTGGTGAAAGAACCACCTGCTACTGTCAGTTTCACTACTGCTAGTACCAATTTGGACAGTCCAGAAACTAATTGACCCAAGAAAATTTAATTTTGTTTTTATTACTTTACTGATATCCAACTGCATGTAGTTTGATCTAGTTTTTTAAAGTCTTTTCATTAATTAAAAATTACATGCTTGTCGTATAGTTAGTTAGTAAACAGATATTCACTTGAAAGCAAGGGTTTATTAATCGTTTTTTGTGCAACATAAAGCGATTAATATACCCTTGATTGACAGCCACAAGAACAAATTTGATAAAAGCTCGTCCGAAACTAACCGCGCTAGTGAGAGGTTCTCACGTGTCATTATCAGATTATTTGTATCAGTTTGTTTGAATAAAGTTGATTAGCGCGACAACTGAAAAGAATTGAGATTTATCTTTCAGTTGGTTTTCGTGACAAGGTGTGTCCATTTTAAAGCTTTATCACCGGTTTTTAAAGACCATTACTCGATAACAATACACACAGGGTATCTGCCCTTGCAAATTGTCCTGACGCAGTCTCGAACAAGCGATATCGTGTCTTAATACCCTTTTTTGAATAAAATACGTAAAGTCTGATCAGATCATCGACAGAGAATCTTGGCAAGTGTCACTTTTTTGTTATTTGCTGTCGCAATAGAGGTAGCCGCTTTTGATCCTCATTCGTAAACATAAGCAATTTCATTGTTAAAAAAACCGCACCCAAGACACAATTTTTTAGAGTTTGATCCGTAAAAGCTGAAACGACCTACAATCTACTTTTATGAGAATTTAAAGTCAAGGTTAATCGATTTAGCACGAGGATGGTCGAATATATCTTGGCCGATCACGCTTTCGTGACTCTTTAAGCAAAAAGTCATTGCGTGTTTCTGTTGTTGAACTTGAAAGCTCGGCGATTAGGAAATCTTAAAAACAGTACACATTTTATTGCGTTGTAATTCCAAAACAAATATTAAACGTATTTTTAACTTGTTTACTCACAACTTCATCATTTTTTCGCATTTGTGAGGCTCCTTTTCGTTTTAACGAAAACAAAGGCTTTTGTAGCCGAGTTCCTAAGAGAGCGAGTGAACAAATAAGAGGGTTCCACGTAATATCCATTTTTCCTTTAATTATTATAATTTATGCTAACGCAAGGCAGTTTGGGTCACGTGACAGCAGTGAACACCTGCGTGTTGTTTCCCATGAGGCCAACTTTGCGCAAGTTGAAGCGAGTTGTTGGTTTGTGTATGAGAATTCCATGTATCGCTGACTTCTTTGAACCCTCAAAGGGAAGGCATGGCTGCCAACATTAGTTTAATTTTATTTCTTTATATCGGTTTAGTCTTTCTGGTAACTCATCGAATTTGTCTGATGCAATGCAATCCGATGGGTGGACCAGGTTCGTACGGAAGCTTTTTCTGCTCTGAGTTTGTAGCTCTCATTTGGAGAGTCAAAGCAACGGCCTAATGGATTTATTCCTTGAGATTTTGGTGTCTTGATTTTACAGTGGCCCTGATATACTTAGCTGTCGATTGTGAAATCCTTTGCAGGAATGTACTCTGGCGATATAAACGACATTCGCTTCTCGGGAAGTCGCGGAGAGGTGAGGTTTCGTGTCTTAGTTGACGGGTTCAATTCTTTCTCGTGTCTGTCAAGTAAAGGTGTTTGTATTCATGGTTTATGCCGGCAAGAGCGGGAAACTTATTTGACTAAGTACAAGTATATGTCGTGGCGGATGTAACGTTAAATTTGTAGACTTATTTATCGATGTTTGCATGAGCCATACATGTAGATAAATTTATTGGTTGGTCGGTGAATTGTAAGCAATCAAACTTAGTGCGAATTGAAGCATGGCATGAGTTTGCATTCTACAGAAGTACAACTGTTTGATATGTACCATAGAGTATAACATGCTGATTATAGTTTTTGTGTTTTTTTAGGTGGATGATTCAGTACGCGATAGAAGGTAGGGATCACGTATAGCCTAATAAATTTGATAATTGAGTTGAAGCTCGGAAAAGGGCGAGAAATCCTAGACGACAGGTTGACACCCCCAAAAAGTGCCATGTGCACGAATTGGATCTAGTTTTGTCATCTAAATGTTTGTTTGCCCACGCAAAGACTGCAGCTTTTCTGCTGGTTTGATAATTTATTGTTTAGATCTTTAACTTATTGAAGCGATGAAGAGTTCGTTCTAAATTGAACAGTGACTGTAGGAAGATGTTTACAAAGATAGTACACTGTCTTGGAGGGTTAGCTAAGAATTTACTACGTACGGTTTTTTATGTCGATTACTGATCGTTAACTTAAATAGATATCTTTGCATGTGAGATTTCAACGTAAAACAATCGTCAGGCATTTCAATTGGTGTTCTCTGTCGCTCTGCCTCGTAGAAATAAAGATAGTTCTTTCGTAGTTTTGCTGCTGTATTTAACAAACGAGCAAGGTTCCCCTTTGTTCACCATCGCCGGAACTAAAACGACATTTTGTGTCCTCAAATTTTTAGCACTTTTTTGCCGAAAAAAGTCTGTTTGCTCGACGTTTAATTATGATACAATGTTTTTTCCTAGCTATCCGCTAAATACTAGTTTACATGTGCATATAAGCAGAGACTTTTTAACTGGATTGTCTGTAGCAGGTACAACACAATAGTGTGAAATTGTTAATGTTGTTTATGGGAGAAATGCAAATGTCGGTAAGCCTCGACAGCCGTTAGTTGGCCGTGACAAAAGCGGTTTTTGAAAATCGTGGAATTTAAAGATCTTGTTGAGGCAAACCCTGGAAGTTTGAAATTAAACACACGCTCGTTTCAGCATTTTTCAGTGCTATAGAAAGATCTCTGTTTTCATATGTTTTGTTATTGTTCAATTTAGCTTAGTCTGACCCGTGATATGTTTTGGTGTTTTTGAATTTGCAGGGATCAACTCGGCCATCTCAATATGAGACAAATTCGCTTTGATCCTTCCTATTTGGATTTCCACGAGCAGTAAGTATCCTTGCAGAAAAACCGATTCTTATTAAAAATGTTTTGTTGCTGGTGTAAATTTGTTTATTGTGCAAAGGGTGTGAATTCATGTGTTGACATATGCGAAAATGTATACGAGCTGAATAGAAACAATTGTTGTAATATAAATTTTTGAGTTCAGTTTTAGCGTATCCATGATAACGTTTGTTCGGATTCCAATAAAGCAGGTCCCTTCTTTGTTTGTAGTTCAAGTATTTGAAGCGTTTTTCGTTTTGAAATATACATATCCGTAAATAGCTGTCATTTGCATTGTAATTTTCACTTAGCTTGCAATAATTAAGAAATTGTACTAGGTGAAAAATTCACCTGAATATTTTAATTGTTAATTAGAAAATTTTCTTGCTTCATTTTTTAATCCATTACTTTAAATGAGCAAAAGTCTGAAACTACTTGCCTCAAATAAACCAACCAATTAATAGCCAACTCATTTAAGGTTGTTGATTAAAAGTCTTGGCTGTCTGAAACTCTGGGGTGATTGATTATTCAAATCCTTTGTCCAAGCAATTGGTTTGACCAAGTCGGCTATATTAATAAGTTTTTCATGAGGCCAGCATTGCATATCTTAGAATGAAAGCAATAATCACTGAAACTTTTAAATGGTATCTCAAAAATTACCCCCAAAACACAGACCTTTTGAATGATGTAAATGTCAGATGTTCTAGAAGGTTGACATGGAGAGGTTCATAGTTACTATTGTGTAGCAATTCTCAAAAATTGCTGATACTGAATTAAGTATACACACAGTCCCAATTTTGTAGTTAATAAGGTATTTGGGTAATAGCTTTACTCAAGATTTGGTTAATTATTGAGCAAGTTTTTTTGGTTACTATTTTACTGTATATATCATGATTTTATATGATTTTATTTTGATTGTCTTTATTGCATACCATTTGGTAACTTTTTAAAAGTTTTTTTAACTTTGATTACTTCATTAATAAATTATTTTTAATTGCTCTGGGCTATAAAATGTATTACTTTCACCTTCCTGGTCCATTGGAAAAGTAGCTCAGTAGTTTTTGCATCAACTCATAAAGTTTCTTTGTCCAAAACTTGATGTAAAGTAAAACAATATTTTGACAGTGCTGTCGGTGTATATAGTTAAGGCATTCCTGTTTTTCAGTAGATATGAAGTAATACAATGACTCGAAATCTTGGAACAGTTCATTTACTGTATGCATATAATATATAGTGTATACTTATTTGGGTTACTCGGTGGCAAGACCTTGTCAAACCTGCTCATTATTAGTGCTTCACCCTATCTTTTGTATTTGGAGTTGACATTGATGGAGAAGTCAAGGAAGAACAGAGCCATAGTCTATAGTAAATGTGCAGGGTTGTGCAGCTCAACTTGAAAACTTCTGGAGTCTCATGCTGTTCATTCAAAACTCTAAAAGAAAAAGTTTTTATAAACCACTGCTTGCACAGTAGTAAAAGAAAAATTAAACAAGAGTAAATGATAAATTAAAATTAAATGTGTAAACATTTTTTGTAAGTTTAGAGATTGTTTTTGGGGTGTTTTGTATTTTTTCTCATTTTTGTGTGTTGACAACTTTAAAGATAGGAATTGGTTTTTGCTTAAAATTTAATATTGTTTTCATTAAATTAGGTGGTCCAATTGAGTGTAATTATTGGTGTGATATTGCATTTGTAAAACTGAGTGTTTTTATTTTATGTAGATACATAAATGCTATTAAACACTTACTGAATTGAATAATTATGGTTATAATGTTTTTACTTGTTTGATTGTTTACAGAATTAATGTTGAATATTATGAATGCATATTTTGTTGTTGTTTTGATGGGGTGTTCATCAAAAGAGAAACATATCATTGACTAGAGATAATATTGATAAGGGTTCATGTGACATGGTCATGAAAAGCCATGGAATTTTTAAATGCTTTTTCCAGTCCTGGAAAAGTCCTGGAATTTAGTAAAAATTTCTAAGGTCATGGAAGAGTCATGGAATTTCATTCGTCATTCTCAGTGTGAACCCTGAATTGGCATTTAAAGTTAAAGTGTCTGTAGCCTGTTCTGTTGAAATGGATTCTTTGATTTCGTGATATTTCTGGGTCATGAAAAATGGCATTTAGTCATGGAAAAGTCACGGAGCTTCATTCATCATTCTCAGTATGATCCAGACTGTAGATCCTTTTAACGTTGTTACAAGATGAGTCTTTGCAGTTTAACCCACCTCACTTTATTTTAGATTTACACAGCAAAATAGAATTGAGATAGATTTACAAGTCAATAACTAATGCCAGTCTCTTGAACATATTGTGAAAGAGAACATCTGTTGTCTGTAGTACCTTAACATATCTCATTGTTGCTGTGATCAGGTCTGTTGGCATGCCCAAAGTCAAGACTGTTACTATACAGAATCCAACAATGGAGCAAAGTTTGCAGTTACAATCTATTTCAGGAAGCACTGTTCATTTCCATGCTTCATTTTTTCAGTCTAAAGTAAGTCAGGCTCAGCTGTTTAGTTTTAGAATTGAAAGGTTGCAAACACAAACTTAATCCTGTTAATTGTGAATGTAAGTGTGCAAGTCCATTTTAAATTAAGCAATGGAATCCCTATGTAACAAAGTACTATTATAAGATGCCTGCTAGGAAAAACAATTTTATCTTACTGTTTCAGTACTTATAATTATTTAGCTAAAATTTGCTTTGTTATATGTGTTTGGTGAACTTTTATAAGATACCCAAATTGTTCTAATAAATCCCCTCCCCCTACCCTCTTATAAAGCCCCAGTTTAGAGCTTCAGGTTTTAGATATTCCCTCCTCCCTAATAAGCCCCCCTCCCCAATCCAAGTATAAAAGCAAAGGAGCTAAAACACAAAGCGTGTTGTGTCAAAAAGTATTTTATTTTTGTCACTGGTCAGGTTTTATCTGTTTATCAGAAGAACACAGTCACTAGTTGCTATTAAATATGTTTAGTATCCAGACTTCATGCTGTGTTTCTGTCCTGGCTATTGGCAGTCTTTGAATTAACCTCCCCAGGGCCCCTCTCTTTCGAATAAGCCCCCAGTCCGAAAGGTCAAAAAATAAATAACCATCCCCCTCCCCCCCCCCCCAGGGCTTATTAGAGCATTTATGATATTCCTCTGAAGAGTGCGTAAAACACTAAACAATAAAACTGTACTTTGCAAATTAACTTTATAAAAAGTGCCAATGAGGTGCTTTGCTATAGATCTATTATTATTGTTGTACAGAGATCTAGACCCCTATCCGTTGAGTACTGATCTGTTTTTTTGTTTTATTATTAATAGTTTTTTGTGTTTGAGTGTATGTTGTCTAACAAGAAAAAGTACTCTCTTGACCTAATGCATGCCTGTTTCAATTGCAGGTAGTTCATCCATTAGGCAACACAAGTTTTGATATAGTATTTTTAGCAAGAGTAGTAGGCAATGCCGAGAATACACTATTTATTCACACTTCAAAAGGAGTTTATCCCTACCAGGTGAGTAAATGGTTGGCTATAAAAATTTATTTTAAATATAATTTAGCCACAAGGCTGTAAGGTATTGGTTGACAAAGTTGGTCTTTCTATTATTTATTCTCTATTTTTGTTTGTTTGCTTTAATATTTTTTTCTTTCATTTTTAATTACAACTCAAAATACTGTAATGTGGTTGTTTTACTTTGTAGTTTGAAAGTATTTTGTTGATCAGTGAAAATTGACCCTATTCAGGATGTTATACATTAACTGCACATAACAAGTATTTTTACAGCAACATACAATAGTAATTTGAACCACTGAAGTGACATGTTGAAATTTGTGTTTTTTAAAGGTCTTTGGTGTAGGAATTCCCAATCCATACAGATTACGCCCATTCTTAGGAGCAAGAGTTCCTGTTAACTTTTCATTTACTTCATTAATAAACATGCATAATCCATACAACTCACCATTACAGGTAGGTTATGGTTCTATTCAATTGTAAAAATAGTTAAAGGTACTGAGTTGTAAGTGTTGTGATTGTTGGATCAGGCTGATGACGTAAAATCAAAATGTCATCTGCCAGATCACACAATCACAAGGCTTACAATTTTGTTTATATATTGTGTTTTAATTTGAGTCAAAAACTGTTTGTCTTTCTTGCATGCAATCATAACAAGGAAAAGTGAGTGTGCTTTTTATGGCACAGTGCCTCATTTTGTTTTTCTGCATAGTGCTTTTTATTGTTGACTATGACAAACAAATAGTAAATATAATAGTCTGTGGTAGAAGCAAAATGCAAGCAAAATTAAATTATGCGTTGACTTTATGGCTAAAATGATCCATAAGGTAGGCCTTTTTTCGCTTCATAATAAATTTCATTTTTAGGAAAGTTTGAGAGTCTTTTCATATGCTGTAAAATTCAGATTTTTGGTCAAAGGGTTTTTTCCATCAAATTTTTCCTATGGGGGAAGCTTTTTTGGAGGGAGGGGTTTTTACTTGGAAGGATATTTGCATTTTGTAAATACTGATTTTTGTTCAGACAAGTAAATGTTGCATTTTTTTTAGATTTTTTGCTCACAACCTGTCTTTATTACTGATTGTTTTAACTAATTTATTTTTTGTTATTAATGCATGTACAGTTTTCAATACCACCAATAGTAGTAAAAATACCTATCCTCCAAGTTCAGTGTCACTGTGTTGAAGGAAAGAGTTTTTCATTTCAAAAGTTTGTTCACAAACACCCCAGGGCTTATATTTTGTGAAGAGAAGACGTCCATGATCAATACATTGATTTTGTTACTGCTACACCTATTCATGTTAGGTTGTAGAAATGTATTCCAGTGGGGGTGGCTTGCACCTGGAGTTGCCATCAGGACAAGAAGAGGCACCTCAGAAGCATTGGGTATTTAACTTTCTGTTTTTGTCAGGTTTCATTAATTATTAAATATAATATTTATCAACTTTTCTCTCTCAAAAGTCAAAATCACTTCCTGGAACTCTTGTTTAAACAAAGATGTTTTTTGGCTGGAATTATATGGTGTTTTCTGGTGCATAAGAAATATCAATTTTTGTTGCCTAAAGTGTTAGAATTAAGTGTGTCTCTCAGAGTCAAAAATTTAATTTGAAAGTGGGGAGGGGGGAAAAATTGTCTCCTAAGCCTCTTAGCAGTAGGCAATTGAAGCTACAATTCCTAACTAAGCATAAAACAACTTCAGATTTAAAAAAAAGTCATTAAAACACTTAAGCAGAATTGTCCGCAGTGTAAATTGAACTTTTAGTAAGATTTGTTTTGGAAAAAATGACACATTTTAAAATGTTTTGAACCAATTATTATTGGTCACTTCAGCTTTCCATTTTAGGGCCAAGACCTTTATTGATTTGTTCTCTTTGTTCGGTAGGAAATTCCACCATATGAAACTAAAGCGCTAATGAGAGTTAGTTTCCATGGTCGTGTGGCCAATAATCATACAGCCTTCATTCGCATTAAAGCCACCATTCCAGCGCCTGCCAATGAACTATTAATCCTTCCTGTGGAAGTAGAAGTTTCAGCAGGTCAGTTATGAAAAATTAAGGGGGGAGGGAGGGATGTGCAAGTCTTAGGTTGAGGCTAGTGTTAACCCTTTCTCACACGGATGGGGGGGGGTGGTTGGAATCTGCCACCCTTGACTTAAAGTTTACATAACTCTTCTGATATTCAAGATATGCTACTGATATTTTGCGACTGTCCTTAAAATTCATCATAAAAGGTATTTTTACTAATTGTTTAGGGCTATGGCAATTTGTGTTTCCATGGTTACAGATTGCTAGAAGGGTGCTTTTATCAATAATTTTGTTCTTTTGTCTTTTTCTAAATTTTTGTCAATTCTAAATTACAACTAAAAATTAAAAGTCACTAACACATGTTTAACGAATCTTAATCAATATTTTAAAATATAATTAAGTTTTGTGACATAATAGGTATTAGTATATACAAACCTTAAATGGCGAAATCTGATTGGTTCGCTATCTCGGGCTATTCAGCATTATCCACTCGGGA